>SNQJ01S0011031.1:260700-295315 GCA_010110895.2 Picea sitchensis
GCTCTTACATGATAACACATTTCTTACATGATATTTAAATTTAAAAATAGTGAAGGCTTTCATAGATTTTCATCGCTTACAACACTTATTGAATGTCTACATGTCTCTCAATCACCGTTACGGTTATTAACCATTAATTTAATCGTTTTGCAATTTAGTTTTTATTTAGCCTTTTATATATATAAAAAATAATTAATATTTTTCCAATTACACTTGGGAATTGACAGATTTCCTTATTTTATGTTTATATTTATTTATAGTTTTTTATAATTAATAAAATAAATGGCTTTTTTTATTTATTTATAATTTTTATAATTAATAGAATAAATGATATTTTTTATAATTAATAGAATAAATGATTTTTTTTATAATTAATAGAATAAATGAAAAATTGTTGGTCATTTTTTTTTATGATGTAATCTGTATTATGTTTTAACTTAAAATGATGTATATTATGTTTTAACTTAACATAATGTGATGTCTATTATGTTTTAATTTAAACACTTAAATGTAAAAATTATTCTAATTATTCTAAGAAACATAATATTATAATGTAAAGGAACTTATGTTTTTAATATTTTTATAATTTCTTTTTATTACATTTTTAATGTAGATTTTATTTTTAATGTAGATTTTGATTTGAGTGTAGAATTTCTATTTATAATTTATTATATGTTAAATATATTGTATTTTTTAATAAAAAATATTATTTATGTTAGTTATTATTGGCTAACTTTTTTCATGAGTGAAGGAATTTACATTTAAAATATTTTTTAATTATATATATATTTTCAATACATATATTGTTTTGAGTTTTATTGTAGTTTTTATTTCAAATCACATAATAAATTTATGTTTTTAAAATTTATCTTAAAAAATGAATTTATATATAAGTAGATATTGTTACATTAGAATTTTTTTAAAGAATTATTCTTATTTTGAGCCATTAATAAGTGAGGCTTGAATTTAGGATTTAAGCTTAGCCTTACTATTCAATGTTTGAGCTTAGGAATATGATTAAGATCTAGGTTTACGGATTTATACCTAGTATGTAGGCTTATGATATAATCTTAAAATTAGGGTAGGGTAGTTTATGTCTACTATGTTAGATTATTGTATGTATGATAAGGTAGAACAACTTACGTAGGCTAAGTTAGGTTAGGCTCTAGGGTAGGTCAAGGTAACGAAGAATAGGTTAGTGATGCAGCACCCCCTGCCTCAGCAGGTTCTGTGTGACCTCTTGGTCTTAGGATCGTTCCAAATCTTCCCCTAAGTCAGATTGACTATTTGGTTTCCCCATAGGAATACCACACACACAAGGTATATTCCACAACTGACCAACAAATATAATCGGGCTTTTCTTTTTCCTTTCGGGATTTCGGATTTCATGATTTCACGAATCCTGTTGTAGAGCGCTTGTTTTGTCAACCTCTGAAACCCGAAACGTCAACGAGGGTTGACTCCTTCAATGCACTGAGCAGAAGCCTCTTGTTGCCACTTATTTCGGCTTTTTTGGAACTTGAGTGATCAACCAACACTCGTTCCTCTTCCCTTACGATTTTTTCGGTTTCTGAAATTTCCCCTTCTGGCGAGATCAAAGGTCTTTCGGGACATTCCCCAAATCTTGACCACCTCTTTCGTCTTCCGTCACATGTATCCTCCGACTTGTTCTTGGGACCCTATTTTTGGCTTTTCGGTCTTCGCGATTTTGGGAGTTGCGTTGACATGAAAATTTGTCTCTTCACTCCTGGAGCCTCGAAACCCGATTGGGCCAATGGCTATTGTCCTTCAATATTTCAGGATTTTTTTTCCTTTCACTCTTCGGGATTTCGCGACTTGCGAGATCCACAACAGAAAGGTTCCTCGCCTCCCAAATATTCGATCTTCGAATTCTCGAAACCTCGCCTCCAACGTGATCTACGAATGAGATCCTCCACGATTTGACGACTCTCGATCTTTTGGCTTTTCGTGAATCGGGAGTTTGAAACTCTCAATTCAAAAGATCGCTGCCTCCTCTACTTCTCGACACCGAAGTGCCGAAATCCCAAAATTCCATGCCAAAATCCTTTCGCAACTCGTGACTTTGGGATTTTCACTCCACTATGCCCAGAATCCTTGTTGTCAGGACCCCCAAAATGCCAAAATCTGAAATTCCGAAGCACTGAAAATTCTATGCCTCGTCTTCACACACGATAATCCATTTCGCGATTCAGAAGTTCGAGTGACCAAGGGATTTGACTTGCACTCTGGACTTACAAACCCTGATTTGCCGAAATGATCTTGACGATTTGATGGTCACAATCAATGGTTGACGTTGAATCTTGAAACCAATGTAATCGGTTCGTCCAACCCTTATCCACCCTGCAACTCCTCTGAATCCTACGGTCCTCGCGACTTCGCGAGTTCCCCACGGAGAATTTCAACTTTCTGATTCACTCCGCAATGAATCTCTGGCCAAACTAACTTGGTGTCCTACCACTGAGCTTAACTTCTGTGCAATGATTTCACTCCCCCTCTTACTTTGAATAATTCAAAAGTGATGATCCTTCTGTGCTTTCTATTGCAACCTCAAGTCTCGAAAGGACTCCTACACGTACTCTTTGAGGCAATCTTTCAAATACTTCTGTGTATTTGACTCTTCGACTCTATGCACTCTCAACAACAACAATCCATCATTCCTAAACCTTAGTTGATAAATTCTAAGGCTTCAACTAGCCTGTGCACACCTTGCACGGCTTTTGTGCTTCACCTGCACTTCTTCTGGAATGAGAACAACGGTATCCTTCCTGAGCTTTCTAAGATAAAACTCAGACCTTCGTCAATGCACACCTTGTGGACGTTTCTTTGCACTCCTTGCAGGAACTCTATTAGGAAGAGAAACAATTGAAACTCATTCTCTTTCTCTCTCAGACTTCATACATTCAACATGAAATCATACACACACAACATATCATCATAGCAATTGCATGATAGAGAGAATAAAACAATTGTAAGAATACTATTTAGCAAATATAAACAGTAAGCATCACAACACCATGAAAATTGAGTCAAAGCTTCATATATTAACTCAAGTGCTTTTGTACATGGGTTCTTCTCTACATCTCTCTGATACAGCTCAAATTGTTATAATGTTCATAATACAATGATACAAGGGTGAGGGTGTCTATATTCGTTTTCCCTCCTACTCTCTAAATTGTCTAGTCTCTTAATTCAAATCTACCTACTTTCATTAACAAACTTAAATTCCTATTACAGTTTGACAGTTGGGAGTAATCCCTCCACATATGTTCATATTTCCTGGGTATAAATGCAAAGTATGCCTTCTTCCTAACTATTACATTGATTCTTTTAATTCCAAAATTAAAAATGGTTCTTATGAAAACGTGCTCTTTTTTTTATCTGTGCATCCAACTACACCTTTGGCTAAGCGCATGCTTTTGTATTTGTATGATGCTCCTACACCATACTCCCTCACTTTAAAATTTTCATGAACTCTTGTTCATGAGATCTTGCACGGTCTATCCATGCTTATGAATTTCTGCTTCATCTTCCCAACTAACATCTTCAACTGATGTCCCTTCCATTTGACCAAGTATTTAAAATACTATTTTATCCTTGTCTTTTTGCTAATCCATTTATCAATTATGCTTTCCATCTGTGGATTTTCAGCTACAGGCATTTGTTTTGTCCATTGAATTTCTTTCTGTTCACCTTCTGCTCCTGCTTCTTCACCTCTGTAACGGTACAAATCTGCAACATTGAATATCGGTGAGATTTTGACCCCATCAGGTAATTCAATCTCATATGCATTTGCCCCAAATTTCCTTATGACCTTTCACGGTCCAATATTTTTCATATTCAACTTATTATACATTCCCCTTGGGAACCTTTCCTTCCTCAGATGTGCAAGAACCAGATCACCAACTTCAAATTGAAGTTCTCTCCTGTGTTGATCTGCTCTCCACTTGTATTCTTGACTCGAACTCTGCAATCACTCCTTGATTCAGCTGTGAAGCTCCTTCAATCCTTCTACAAATTCCTCTGCACTAGCACTCACGAATTCAACTTGTTCTAAATCTTTAAATTTAGAAACTCCCCTTGGTTTCATTCCATATAAAATCTAGAATGGACTCTGCCCCGTGCTTCTATTAAATGAGTCATTATAAGAAAATTTTGCCCGTGGTAGAATGTGATCCCACTGACTGTGGCGTTCAGTCACTAAGATCCTCAACAAATCTCCCAATATTCTCTTCATGACTTATGCCTATCCATCCGTCTAAGGATGATATGCTGAGCTAAAAGACAAACTTGTCCCCATCTTTTTCCATAAGGTCCTCCAGAAATGTCCTACAAACTTGTTATCTCGATCAGAAATGATACGCCTTGGAAAGCTGTGAAGTCCAATGACTTATTTGAAAAACAGGTTCGCAATATGAGTTGCGTCATTGGTTTTCTGGCATGGTATGAAATGTGTCATTTTTTAAAATCTTTCGACTACCAAAAAGATTGAATAACATCCTCTTTTTGTTCTTGGCAGTCCCAATATGAAATCCATGCTCACTGCGTCCCACGACCTTTCTGGTATGGGTAATGGTTGATATAACCCCGTGTTTTGTCTTTTCCCTTTTGTGTGCTGACAAATTTTGCATCTGTCAACAAATTTATTAACATCTGTCCTCATCCCTGGCCAAAAATATGAGCCATTCAACTTTGAGAACGTATTATTATGACCGAAGTGTCCAACCAATCCTCCACTATGTTTTTCCTTTAGTAGGTTCTCCCTCATGGATCATTTTGGACTACATAGTTGATTGCCCCTCAATAATAACCCATCCTAGATCATATACCTGGTCCATTGACTTCTGTCCCTGAGAACTGAATTCTGAGATGCCTCATATGCTTCCTTAAAATTTGGGTCATCCCTATACATTTCTTTGAGGTTATCAAAACCCAAATTCTTTACTCTGAATTCCTGCATAAGCAAACATTTCCTACTCAAAGCATCAACAACTTTGTTAGTAGTTCCAAAAATATGCTTAATTACAAAAGTAAAATTATGCATTAATTCAACCCATTTAACATGTTTTTGTTTCAACTTCTCCTGTTGAGTCAAGAATTGTAAAGCATGATTATCACTGTACAAAAAAAACTCTTTAGGAACCAAATAATGTCTCCATTTCTTCAGTGCTTGTATGACTGCATAGAATTCTTTGTCATATGTTGAGTACTTGATCTTCTCTTCATTCAGTTTTTCACTGAAGTATGCGATCATCCTGTCGTCTTGGCTCAAGACCACTCCAATTGCAAATCCACTCGCATCACACCTGACCTAGAATGTCTTGCTAAAATCCAGCAAAACCACAATTGGTTTCTCCATGATCTTCTTCTTCAATAGGTTGAAGCTCTTCTCTACTTCTTATGTCCAGTGAAAAGATTTATGTCTTTTCTTCACCATATCTATCATTGGTGCACTAATTTCACTGAAATTTTGAATGAATTTCCTATAGAAACTTGCCAAACCATGGAAGCTTCTAACTTCAAACACACTCTTCGGTGATGGCTAATTCTTAATTGCATCTACCTTTTCTAGATCCATGTTCAACTCATTTACAAAGATAAAAAAAACCGAAATAAATGATTTATGTCCTCATAAACGATGATTTCTTCAAGTTAGTCATCAATTTCTCCTGTTGTAATCTCCTCATTACTGTAACTAGGTGTTTTAAGTGCTCTACCTCAGTCTTGTTGAGAATTAATATATCCTCAAGGTATACAATGAGGAATTTTCCTATGAAATCCCTTAGGACTTCATTCATCAATCTCATGAAAGTATTGGATGCATTCGTTAAACCAAATGGCATGACAAGCCATTCATATAGCCCCTCATTCATCTTGAATGATGTCTTCTATTCATCACCTTCTCTCATTCGAATTTGATGATACCCTCTTTTCAAATCATTCTTTGAAAAAAAAATTCCTCCACTCAAGAAATCCATCAGGTCGTCCATCCTTGGCAATGGAAATTTTTATCTGATGGTAATATTATTGATTTCCCTTGATCTTGTACACATTCTCTAGCCTCCATCTTTCTTTGGGCTGACCACTGTCGGAACAACGCATGGACTCAAGATTTATCGAACCAATCCTTTGTCGATTAAGTCCTGGACCTACCTCTTAACTTCTTCATTTTCCTGCGGTGTGAATCTGTACATTGCTTTGTTCGGTAAACTGGCTCTAGGTATAAGATCAATATGATGGCTTATACATCTAATAGGTGGCAAGGAACAAGGTAGTTTGTCCACTTCTATATCAACAAACTCTTCCAGCAACTCTTGGATTTCTTCTAGTAAATCATCTATCCTCGTACTGGTCAAAACAATTATGGGTTTCCTGACCACAATAAATTGTGTGTCTTCCTTCTTCTTAACATCATTAAGAAGTTTCTTCCTACTCATGAGTACAATGTTTCTCATTTCCGTTTTCACTTCTTTATCCTTAATTAGCAGCAACATGTGAGTCCTACCATTTTTCTCTAGGGTGTATGTGTTCTTTCTCCCATCATGAATCACGTTCCTGCCATATTGCCATGGTATACCTAGCAATAGATGACAAACATCCATGGGAATGACATCACATAATATTTCATCCTTATATCCTCCTATTTTAAATTCAACTAAACATTGTTTAGTGACATTTACCTGATGTCTTTTTTGTAACCACGGAACTCGGTATGGGCTTGGATGTACAACAGTCTCTAGCTCCATCTTTTCTACCATATTTGTACATACGAGATTGTTTGTGCTACCGCTGTCCACTATGACCTTGCATACCCTGTCTTTAGTTTTGCAAGCAGTTCGAAATAGACTGTTTCTTTGGGCTGGGTTCTCTGCCTCCTTTTTTGGATTCAAGAGAAATTTCCTTATCATCAAAGATCTTCCACCCTCAACATCTTCTGCCTCAAAATTCCATCCTTGAGCTTTGCCAATGTGAGTTTAACCACCATCTCTCTTCTTATCTGGACACTCATAGGATTTATGTCTGATCTTTCTGAAGACAAAGCATTTCACTTCACCTCCTTTGTCTCCTCCTCTTCCTATAGCTCGAGGAAAAGTATTTCTATCATCATACTACCTTCTCTATGAGCTTCCTCCTCTCTCATGTTGAGTTTGAGGTCTCTTCCCCTCTTCCTTAGATTTATGAGTTATGTCTTGCACAATTGTTTTTCCTCTGGCTTGACTTCTACCTTAGCCTCTTTGACCATGCTTCTGGCTTATCTTCTCTTCGGATCTCAGAGCCATCTGATAAGCATCTTCCACATTTCGAATTTTCATCATGCTCATCTCATCTTGAATGTCATACCGTAGACCATTGATGTACCTGACAAATTTTTCATTATCACTCTCTCGATTACCTGTTCTAATGTTTATCTTGTAGAATTCTTCAGTGTATTCTTTCACTGACATCAGCTTCTGTCTCAAATTCTACATCCTCCGAAACAGAGTGATTGGATAATCCCTAGGTATAAATTTGGCTTTCATCTTCGCAACCATTCTATCCAAGCTTTTGATTTTCTGCTTGCCCTTGCAACGTCTATCTACCTGCAATTCATACCACCATAGTGATGCATTCCCTTTAAGTCTAGTAATGACATGTTTGAATTTCTTGTATTCCTCTACATCCTCATAGTCAAAGTATTTATCCAGAGCTCTAATCCAGTCTTGAATCTCTTCAACATCCAGGTTTCCCTCATACATCGAAAGCTCCATTTTTTCTCTGGCACCTATCCTAGAAACAACCCTAAATAGGCATTTGTCTATAGCATCTTCGACTGTGACTTCTTCTCCTTCATTCCCAGCTTCATTTTAACTTTCATCCTCGTTGATATCCCCAGCGTTGACGGTGTGCCTCTGTGTTGTCTCCATGGCATCAAGCCTGGCACGTAACTCGTGCATTTCTCTTTCTCTTCCTCGATCAGGCATTGGCATTGGCCTATCTCTTCTTCTCGGTGGAATGGCTGTAAAATTTTCCCCTATTCTCTCTACTATAGAAATAAAAAAACTTGTTCTGAACTTTGATACCACAACTAATGTGTATCAAACTACTCCTTTTCTTATATCTCCTTCTGCCTGAAATATACAGACAAAATCAAGCTCTGATACCACAACTGATGTGGCACCCCCTGCCTCAGTAGGTTCTATGTGACCTTCTAGTCTTAGGATCATTCCAAATATTCCCCTGAGTCAGATTAACTCTTTGGTTTCCCCACAGGAATACACCACACACAAGGTATATTCCACAACTGACCAACAAATATAATCAGGATTTTCTTTTTCCTTTCGGGATTTCAAATTTCATGATTTCGTGAATCCTATTATTGAGCCCTTGTTTCTTCAACCTACAAAACCCGAAATGTGAATGAGGGTTGACTCCTTCAATGCACCGAACACACACCTCTTGTTGCCACTTATTTCGGCTTTTTCAAAACTTGAGTGATCAACCAACACTCGTTCCTCTTCCCTTATGATTTTTTTGGTTTTCAAAATTTCCCCTTCTAGCTAGATCGAAAGTCTTTCGGGACTTTCCCCAAAGCTTGACCACCTCTTTCAGATTCCATCATAGGTAACCTATGCCTAGTGCTTGGGACCCTATTTTTGGCTTTTATGTCTTCGTGATTTCGAGAGTTGCGTTGATGTGCAGCTTTGTCTCTTGACTCCCAGAACCCCGAAACTTGATTGGGCCCACGGCTATTGTCCTTCAATGTTTCAGGAATTTTTCCCTTTCACTATTTCGGATTTTGTGACTTGCGAGATCCACTATAGAAAGGTTCCTCACCTCCCGAAACTCCGATCTCCGAATTCCCAAAACCTCGCCTCCAACGTGATCTAGGGCTAAGATCCTCCATGATCCGACAACTCTGGACCTTTCGGCTTTTCGCGAACTGGGAGTTTGAAAATCTCGATTCCAAATATCACTGCCTCCTATACTTCCCACAGTCGAAGTGCCAAAATCTTGTCGCGACTTCGGGATTTTCGCTCCACTATGCCCCGACTCCTTGTCATCAGGACCCCCAAAATGCTAAAATCTGAAATTCTAAAGAGTAAAAAATTCTATGCCTCATCTTCACACACGATAATCCATTTCGCGATTCAGAAGTTCGAGTGACCAAGGGATTTGATTTGCACTCTAGAATTACAAACCTCAATTTCTCAAAATGATCTTGACGGTTCAATGGTCATGATCAAAGTTGGAGGTTGAATCTTGAAATCAACGTAATTGGTTCATCCAACCCTTATCCACCCTACAACTCCTCTGAATCCTATGGTCCTCGCGACCTCGGGAGTTCTCCATGGAAAATTTCGACCGTCTAATTCACTCCTCAATGAATATTTGGCCAAACTGACTTGGCATCCTTCCACTGAGCTTAACTTATACGCAATGATTTCACTCCCCGTATTCCTTTAAATACTTCAAAGGCACTGATCCTCTTGAGCTTTGTATTGCAACCTCAAGTCTTGAAAGGACTCCTGCACACACTCTTTGCAGAAATATTTCAAATATTTCTATGTATTTGACTCTTCGACTATGTGGACTCTCGGAAACAATAGTGCTTCAGTATTCAACCTTAATTGATAAATTCTAAGGCTTCAACTAGACTGCGCACACCTTGCATGGCTTCTGTGCTTCACCTGCACTTCTTCTAGAATGAGAAAAATGGTATCCTTCCTGATCTTTCTGAGATAAAACTTAGACCTTCGTCAACGCACACCTTGGGGACGTTTCTTTGAACTCCTTGCAGGAACTCTCTTAGGAAGAGAAACAATTGAAACTCATTATATTTCTCTCTTAGACTTCATACATTCAACATGAAATCATACACACATAGCATAACATCATAACAATTGCATAACAGAGAGAATAAAACAACTGTAAGCATACTATTCAACAAATGTAAACAATAAGCATCACAACACCATAAAAATTGAGTCAAAGCTTCATATATTAAATCAAGTGCTTCTGTACATGGGTTCTTTTCTATAGCTCTCTGCTACATCTCAAATGGTGATAATGTTCATAATACAATGATACAAGGGTGAGGGTTTCTATATCCGTTTTCCCTCCTACTCTCTAAACTATCTAATCTCTTAATTCAAATCTACCTATTTTCATTAACAAACTTAAATGCCTATTACAGTTTGATAGATGGGAGTAATCCCTCTAGATCTATTCATATCTCCTAGGTATAAATGCAAATTTCACCTTCTTCCTAACTATTACATTAATGCCTTTAAGTTGAAAATTCAAAACGGTTCTTATGAAAACATGCTCTTTTTTTATCTGTGCATCCAGCTACTCCTTTGGCTAAGCGCATGCTTTTGGCTTTGTATGATGCTCTTGCATCACTTAGGCTAGTTTAAAGTAGGCTAGGATATGTGAAATTAAGGAAGTCTATCAAACAAGAGGGTAGGGTAGGCTCAGATTGAGTAGGCTAAGGGTATTCTAGGCTAGGTTAGGGTAGGATAGGATCGTAAGGTATGGTAGTGTAGGTTGGGCTAGGGTAGTCAAGGTTAGAGTAGGTTAAGGTAGGATATGTTGGGTATGGTAGGGTAGGGTAGAATATATCTTGCTACAATAAGGCCAGTTATATTAGGTTAGGCTCAACTATGATAGTGTAAATAAAGGAAAGGTATAGTAGGCTTGGCTAGGCTAAGGTAGGTTAAGAGAGGTTATACTAGGCTAGGTTAGGGTAGTGTCGGGTAGGGTAGGGTAAGGTATGACAAAATAGGGTACTTAAGTTGAGGTACGTTATAATAAGGTAAGGTAGGGTAGGTTAGGTTCAATTTGAATAAGCTAAGATAAGGTAGGGTACATTAGATTATGTTAAGTAATAATATCCTAGGATAGGTTAAGGTAGTGTAGGTTAAAGTAGGCTAGGCCATGTTAGAGTAGGTTGTGCAAGGTTGAGGTAGTTTAGGCTAATGTAGGGAAGGCTGGAGTAGGATATGGTACAATAGGCTAGGATAAGGTAAGAAATATAGGTTAGGCTATGGTAGGGTAGGCTAGAAAAGGATATGATATGATACAGTAGAGTAGGTAAGGTAGTGATAGAATAGGGTAAGGTAGGGTACAGTAGGTTATAGTAGCATAATCTAGTCCAAAAAAAGGTAGGTTAAGGTAGGCTAGGCTATTTTAAGATAAGATAGGACAATATGGGGAAGGGTAGGTTCATCTATGCTAGGTTAGGTTATTGGGGTAGGCTACACTAAGCCATGGTAGGTTAGAGTAGGCTAAATTAAGCTAGGCTAGCATAGGATAGGTTGCGTTAGGGTAGGCTAGAAAATGTATGGACAGGTTGGGATAGAATAGGCTAGGTTATAGTAGGCTAGGTTTGTGTAGGCTAAGTTAGGCTAGGTTAGGCTAGGTTAGTCTACATTATGCAAGGTTAGTGTAGACCAATATAGGATAGGGTATTCTTGGTTAAGTTAGGGTAAGGTAGTCTAAGATAAAGTAGGCTAGGTTAGATTACAATAGGTTATCTTAGTCTATTTTAGGGTAAGGTTTGTTATGTAATCCATGTTAGGATTCTAGGTTAGGGTAGGATGGTTTAGACAATATTAGGGTAGAAAAGGTTAGATTTATCTAGGCTAGGTTAGGTTGGGATATGATAGGATATGGTAGGGTAGGATAGGTTAGGTTAAGTTAGAGTAAGTTGGGTTAGGCTAAGTTAATTTAGGGTAGTCTAAGTCAGTTGAATAGGTTAGGATAGGATAGAGAAGGCCAATTTTGTTGATGTTAGGGTATATTACGCTAAGGTAAGGTAGAATAGGCTATGTTAGGCTAGTATAGGTTTATTTAAGTTAATATGTGTTAGGGATAAGGAGGGTTAAGGTAGGTTACACTATGTTAGGGTAGGCTAAAGTAGGTGGGTTGGGTTAGAATAGGATAGGTTAGGTTAATCTAAGTTCCATCAGGCCAAGGTAGGTTAGAATATGCTAGATTAGTCTAATTTAGGGTAGCCTAGGCTAGGATAGGATACATTATGGTAGGAGAGGTTTATGTAGTATAGGTTAGGCTTAGAAGCTAGAGTAGGCTAAGGAGGGTCAGGGTAGGGTTGGTTAATATAATCTTGAGAAGGTTAAACTATGCTAAGTTAGGGATAGTCATGGTGAGGGTAGGTTAGGATAACTTGGTTAGGGTAGGATAGGGTTGGTCAGGATAGGCTCGACAAGCTTAAGATACACTGAGTTAGGGATAATATTGGTTAGGGTAGGTTAAGCTAACTTGGTTAGGGTATTCTAGGATATTCTATGATAGGGCTGGGTGGTGAATTATATGCTAATATAGGCTACATTTGGGAGGGTTAGGCTAGGTTTGGGTGTGTTAGGATAGGTTTTAGTGGGTTAAGATAGATTAGGCTAGGTTTCGATAGGATAGAATAACTTAGGTTGGGGTCATTGTGGGGTAATATAAAGTAGGGTAGGTTGTGATATGTTATGTTATTGTCTAATAAGGTGAGTGATCTATATTTAGGAGTGGAACAAAGTGATTAACATATTGAATACAATAAACACAAATATATGAATAAAAACACACATATTTAGTGAACAATATCTTCTATTGAATCAATGAAATAGGTTGAAACTATAAAACTACAGAACTGAAAATCTTGCTCGAATGGTGGTAGTTATATCTAAGATGATATGTGGCTACTACATAGATTTGTCTAAGAAGAATGATTACAATGAGGCTCAAGAGGTCTTTTTAGTATTACTCATGAATGCCAAAACCCTAGACATCCAAAAACGTAACCCTAGGTGAAATTCAAAAAGTCATGTGGGCCCCTATGGGTAATTTGGTACCTCAACTTTCCAGGGTCATAAATTTCTCGTACAACCTATGTTTTAGGCACGTGATAGCGCATATGAAAGGTATTTTAGAGATATACAGATTACGCCATCAAACTCTGACTTCATCTATAGTTTGACTGTGGCGAGTAAAAAAACACTATTTAGGGCTCCAAAACAACCTTGGAAGTACAAGAAGATGTGATGACATGAAAACATACAAAATAAGCTAGTTGGTTTAGGTGAAAGGCCACCAGTATCCACCTGAAAGATGTGTAGGGATTTAGTCAACCCCAAAAGTGTAGAACCCATAAATACAAAGAAGTACACAAGAATGTGTTGAACTAAAAACTTACAAGAGGATCTAGTTGGAATAGGTGGGTGGCCACCAATATCCACCTGGATTAATCCTCCCTCATTAGGAATAAATGGTCTCCATTGCATTGAGTTCCCCCATCGGGTGAGGAAACTTTTGTTGGATTTGGCTCAGGGTGAGCCACTTGCCTTGGTGTAGGAGGTTCCCTGCCTTGTCAACTCGATAAAGTTTGATCCTCTACTAGCAAGTTCCCTTGACCTATGTGTCCACTATATGATTAGTGGATTCTTATTCCATGCAGTCAGGGTTGAGATTTGTTTTTTTTAGTTGTTCTGAAATATCTGAGGCTTACAATAATGGTGGAAAATATGGGAGAAGGAGGTCCACATTGAACACTGGGTGCAAGCCAAAAAATGGTGGAGTGTTGAGCTCAAAAGAGTTATTACCCACAACCTTGGTGATGGTGTAAGGCCCATAGAGAAGTGGTCAGGGCTTCTAATGGGGCCCTGTAAGATGCTTATTTTGCAAGTGTAACCATACCTTCTCTCCAACCTAAAACTGGTGCGATACCCTATGTTGATCATGGCACTGCTTTTACTTAGCATTGGCTTTCTGCAAAATCTCCTGGACCTGTTGGAGGATGTGTTGAATCTTCTCAATGAATCTAGTGCATTTTTTGGTCTCATACTAAACATGGGAAGAGTCTTTCTGTGTGGTTTCCATAGGTAGTGAAACATCAATGGGACCCAAGGGATGGAATCCCAGTCCCTCCTGAAATGGGCTATGGGTGGTGGAGCTATGGGGGGGGCCTATTGTAACTGTGTTGAACATAGAGGAGAATAGCATCCCATGTATGTTGATGCTTAGAGTTGTACATGAAAAGGATGTGCACAATCATTTGATTGACTAAATTTTCTTTTTTGTCTATTTGGGGGTGGAAATCAGTGGATTTAGTGAGCTTGGTGTCCAACAGTGACCAGAGACTCGACCAAAATGTGTTGAGGAATATACTATCCCATTTTTAAATGATGGTTCATGGTATCCTAAAATGAACCCACACTCATTCTAAGAAGAGATTGGAAATATCTTCCACTGTGATGGTCTTCCTTCAAGTTGTGAGGATGGCCATGATAAAAAACTGATCAATGACCACAAATACACAATCATTCCCTTGCTTGGTGGACATAAGGCCACACATGTAATCCATCAATATGGATTTCCAAGGCTTCTCAGGGGTAGAGTGAGGGGTGTATAAGCCTTGATTCTTGATGGTTGGCTTGGTAATGGCACAAGTAGTGCAAGATCTGATATACTTGATAACGTCTTGTCGAAGTTTCAACCAATTAAAATTATTCTGGATAACGACCATTTTTTTCTCCACAAAAAACTATCCTGCCACCCAACTATAGTGGGCTTCCCAAATTATCTTTGCATGCTTAGTTGTAGGAACACAGAGATGGCCCAGATGGCATAACAACCTGTACTGAATGTGAAAATCAGTGGAAATCGTGCCTGTACTCAAGAGCTAATAGGTGGTGGCGAATTATGGATCTTCTTGATAAAATTAGGGCCATTCATATGCCTCATGTCCACAGGAATGGATCATAGTAGTGAGTGTTGCTATGGGAGGTTGACTAACAAAGTCAACAACATGATTTTTTCTCCCTTTATTATACTTGATGTTGAGATGGAACTATTGTAGGTAGGTGGACCACTTCTGATGGTGGTCATTCTGTAAATTACCCTGTGTCTATATGAACTATAGAGGATTTTGATCAGTGTGGATGATCATATCCTTTCCCAAAATATAATGTTTCCATTGACGACAATATTGTACAATGGAATACATTTCCTTGTCATAGGTGGGGTATTTTCGGACAATATATGATATTTTTTCGCTATGGTATGCCACTGGATGACTCTGTTGAGTGATAATTATGCCTACAACATAGTCAGATGCATCAGTCTCACTCTCAACTGGTTGTTGTAGATCAAACAAGGATAGTACTAGATTTGATCACAAGTGATGATTCATATCATCAAATGCACGTTGTTGTTCCTTCCCCCACAAAAAATGTTCCCTGCCACCACCCTTGTCCATGTGGATGAGGCCCCATGCAATATGGGAGAATCCTAACATGAACCGTCGGTAGAAATTGGCCATTCCCAAGAAGATTTGAAGCTCAGATAGTGTGTTCAGAGATGGGAAGTCACGGATGACTTGGATATTAGAGGGATTTACATGTAACATATTCTCATCAACAATGTATCCCAAGTACTGGACCATGTTTGTGCCAACAGAACATTTTTCCAAGTTCGAATATAGCTTGTGTTGCCACACAGTGCTCAAAACCTGTTGAATATGCTACATGTGCTCCTCCCAAGGTCTGTTGAATATGAGGATGTGATCCAAATATACCACCACAAAAGAGTTCATGAAGGGTCTCAATACATCATCAATAAACCTCATAAAAGTGGCTAGTGCATTTGTTATGCCAAATGGCATGACCAACCATTTGAAGAGACCTTATTTCTATTTGAAAGATATCTTCCACAAATCAGTTGATTCAATGGGAACCTGGTGGTAGCCAGACTTAAGGTCAATCTTGTTGAATAACTTTTCCACCTTGAGTTTTTCAACAAGGTCATCAATCCTAGGAACTGGGTAACAATTTCTAACTCTGAGTTTGTTTAATTCTCTGTAGTCAATGCAAAGTCACCAGGTCTTGTCCTTATTCTACACCAGTACAATCGGGTTTCTACAAGGGGAGGCATTAGGTTTGATGTGCCCCTTTTGAATAATCTATTGGATCTAATGCTTATTTTTTCATTTTACATCAGTGAGAGACAATAGCATGGTCCATTATACATAGGTGCATCAACAGTTAGATCAATTGAATGCTTGACTTGGTAGTGCATTGGTACCCCGATGGGTGAAATCATGCTCTTCAACGATCCCATCAACTTTCTTCTTCTACAAAGAGAGGCTCTGTGTAGAGGCCATGGATTTGGTGAGGACCTTCTTCTTACTGTGAGCACGAATCACAAAGAAGACAAACTTCTCAGTCTCTGAAATTACCTTACTTCATTTCTTAGAAGAGATTAAAGAAATGGTGGTAGGTGGCGGTACCTCTGGTATCTTGTAAAATTGTTTATCCAAATTAATAATAACACTAAGGGGTCTAGACTCATACATATCATGACACTTCCACAAATATTTTTTTCCTAAAAGAACATCACAAACTTTCAGGGGAGAAATATCACACAATACCTCATTTTTGAAGGGATTAATGTCGTAGGGCATAAAATAATATTGGTTGGCACACAAATATCTTCTTTGGCAAAGCCAACCAATGGTGTAGGGTTGTGGGAGTGGTGTCGTCATCATGTCTAACCGCTTGACAAACTATGTTGAGATCAGGTTCTTCTGACTGTTGTTATCAACAATGAAATGAAGTGGAGCCACCTTTACCCACATATGTGAGCGCAGAGGCATTACCCTTCCTCTGGTTCTCTAGGTTTGTTTGGCTCATTCCTATATTAAGTGGAATAATATAGGAAAAACATTGTACATCATAAAAAAAATTCTAAGTATCATACATAATATACAGGTCCATGACCAGGTATGTCATAAATGTAAAAAACATACAAGTTTAAAGAAGTCTCGATATCATCTCAATGTCACTACTAAAGGAACAATATGTACTGCATGATAATAATAATGGGCTTATGAGCATGTCAATAATCATAATAAAGAATATAAACAAGAAGAGTCTATTGTGGATGAATGAGTTACAGATGTAGAGGTCTATGATGTGCATGCACATACATAAATATAGATGTATTGTATTTAGTCACTAATTTGAAAATTGAATGCTCCATAAATTAATACAATGCTTTATGATATCACCACTATTTAACACCCATATGATTTCATGATTGTATGATTTGGTGAACCTATCATCTACATCCTTAACAATTTGGTCATTTTAGTTGAACCGAGTAACAACACTATGGATACAATACATTTGATCACTTCTATTTATAAAATCCCTTTTCAATTGGGTTATAATGCAACACTACATTTGGATCCTCATACTCATTCTTAGACACAACATGGATAACCTTTTTATACATAGTAGTTATGAATCTACACCCTTGCATTATTATGAAATGCATAATATAATACAAAATAAATATAATATCATTAAAACATTGATGAAATATGAAAACATAAAATGAACTAATTTTAACAACACCCATTTCTTCAACTATTTGTTAAATCCTAAACAAATCCCCATGTTATAAATAAATCGCCTTATTAATCCCTATATATTAAATTATTACATTTCTTGTGTTATATTTATATGTAGGTTATAACCCTTCATTTCATCATTTAATTAAAAGTGTACCCTTTGTCTACTATATGTAAATTAATGAGACCTAGTCTTAGGATCATCTTATCTCATCTCATATTTTTGTATGAACTAGATATAATATACACAGAGGTTTTTCTTTGAAAGTGGACTATATTCACTCACTTTTGGTCTATTTTAAGATGTTGAATCATAAAATTTAGCATTAGAGCATTGATCTTAGATTTTTTCTTCTTCAATCAAGTCATCTTGGGATTTTCTCTATAACATTTTTATGGACCGCCACAAATAAAGAAAATTGGAGGTCACGTAGAAGACATATCAATGTAGCTGGGGAAAACATTTCAAGTTCTGTTTCGTTATACTTTATGAGATATACATTTTGGAAGATTGGGTTTTTTATTCATATTGAATTCAATTTTAAACGAGTCATCTTCGAATTTTCACTATAACTTATTTTCTGGGAGGTTTTAGACAATGCTGTTATTTTTGAGACTTCAGAGACAACTCATGTTATAGGTGGTCATTTTTTTTTATTATGGTTCACTATACCTATCTTAACTTAGACTACACTAACCTAACCTAGTCTTATCTACCTTAAACCTAGTCTTACCTAACCTAACCTAGCCTAGCCTAGCCTAGTATAACCTAAGATAAATTAGCCTACCCTAACCCTACATAACCTATTCTAACCTAAGATAACTTAACATACCCTAACCTTGTGTAACATATCCTAACCCACCGAACCTAACCTAACTTACCCTATCCTAGCCTAGCATAGATTAATAACATACCCTATCCTACACTAGTGTAACCTACTCTATCCCACCCTAGTCTATGCTAGCCTACCATATCCTACCTTAACTTACCCTAAACTACCCTACTTTACCCTATCTTAGCCAACATTACACTAGCCTAAGCATGACCTAACCTTGTTTAGCTTACCCTACCTAAACTTCGCTTGGCTTGACCTATCTAACCTACTCTCACCAAGGCTATCCTATCTTGGCCTAGCCTAACCCAACCCTACCCTAAATTAGCATATTGTACCCTAGTCTACCTTAACCTACCTTAGCCTAACCTAGCTTAGACCAACCTAATCTATTTGATCCTAGCTTATCCTAACCAAACCCTACCCTACCCTAACCCAACCCAACCCTGCCCTAAATGGGCTTAACTTAACCTAACCTAACTTAACTCAACCTATCCCAGACTAACTTGGGCTAACTTAGCATAGCCTAGAATACTTTAAACTAACCTACCTTAACATATTATATTTATCCTAACATAACCTATCCTATATTATCCTAACCTTACCTTACAATAACCTTTCCTTGCCCAACCTAAACTACTATAAATAAACTAGCATAACATAACCTATATTAACCTACCCTAACTTACCATAATTAGAGCATACAACACTTAATTTCATATATAATTCATGACCGGAAGAACAAACAAGAACAAAGAAATCCCTACATCAATTATTTTCTCAATTCTTCGGGGTTTGGTAGTTATTTTTATTTCACTCCTAGATCAAAGGATTTTCTATCGAATATTAAAAATATTTATCTTGTATTGTGATTGGATTACCCATCATCAAAAGAGTCAACTCTATAATAGTGACTGCTAGATCCTTCCAACATCCTCACCAAAAATTCAACCTAACCTTGGAGTAAGGCAAGTAAACCTTGGAGTAAAGAAGGTAAACCTTGGAGTAAGTCATAAGTAAGATAACCTATATAAATACTCGATAAGCTAAGCAATTGGGTCAAGATACTCTATGGGACTACAGGTCATAGAGAGGAACATAGCTACGGGCATATGTATGGAACTAATCTACAAGGAAGAGAGGAATTTATTTCTTTCTTGTTAAAACTAGAGAGAAAGGGTTGGAAAAGCTAATGGGAGAGGAAAACCTGCAAGCAGGTTGTCTCCCATTGATGTTCTATAGGGAAATCTCTATCCTCGCTAAACTCATCTCTCTCAGGTCCTTCCATGGTCTTTAAAAAATATGACATCTCCTTCCCTTACAAAAATAAATATATACAAATTTTATGTTCATTTAATTAAATAAATAAAAAATAATTAAAAATAACACAAAATAAATTACAAATCAAAAAAAATACATTTCATTATTATAGAAACTAAAAACTTGAGATCAATTCACTCAATATTGACAATTCAATATCTTATAATTGTCATCTAAAACTATATATCAATACACTCACTAATGGGTATTTAATAATATCATTAAAATACTAAGCAATCTGAAGAATATATTCTTCAGAATATGACGGTGATCTACTAAATACGATTTTTTGATGGAATACAACAAGCATGAATTTGATTTATGATTTCGTTTTCTCTAAACCACTTCCTTCCAAAATCACACTTCCCTGACACCATCCAACAAAACTTTTAATAAAGATTAATAAATTCCATGTTCTTAAAAAAAAAAAGGTCAAGAGAAATGAGAAAAAATCTTGGAATGGATATATTGCGTGCGTTAATGTGGATGAAAGTTATTGGAATTTTTTTCATAATGATTGCCGTTGTCATACTACTTAAAAAGTATCAAAAGTACACACTAGTTACTTGATTTATGCCTTAATATTATGATAACAATAATAATATAAACATTGTAACATTGCATCTCAGAGAAGATGTCATTTTGTTACAAATTTAGTGGATCGACGGACATAACACCATGAGAATGGAATGTAGCATGCAAGGAAAGGATGGGTGTAGATATATCATAGTTTGGAACTTTATCAATGTTTTCATGATATGCAAAAGTATGTATGGTTGATCATGATATCATTATATATAGGTTAGACAAGATATTTAGACAATAATTACATAGGTTAGTACACAATAATTACATGATTTATGCCTTAATATCATGATAACAATAATAATATAAAAAATGTAACATTGCATCTGAGAGAGGATGTCATTATGTTCCAAATTTAGCGCATCGACTCACATAACACCACGACAATGGATTGTAGCATGCAAGGAAAAGAGGGGTGTAGATAGATCATAGTTTGGAATATTCTCAATGTTTTCATGATGTGAAAAAGTATGTATGGTTGATGATGGTATTATTATAAATAGGTTAGATGATATACTTCACCACCAACATGGAATATATAAACTCAACACAATCTGCTACCAATGGATGCATTACAAAGTTACTTCAACAAGTGTGGGACAATGATGTAAATTTTTCATATTTCACTCTTTTGAGGAACAATACAACGTTTATGGGAAACAATCATGGTAAAAATCTCACCTCAAAGTACAATGTATCAAAATATTAAAAAAGAGGATAGAGTACAAGAAACTAAGCAACTTTGTCCTTCACTCCAAGGAGACCTTGCAAATGTGTAAACTTATGCTCGATGAAAATTTCATTGAAGAGGTAGATGATGAAGTAGATGCACTAGTGATATGTCCACATATATCAACCTTCTCTAATTGTAAAGAAGAAAATCTAAATCCATGTGAAGTTTAGATGAAACTTTGAAAATCGCGTGGCCATTTCCAAAAAAATGTTGAAAAATTTGGTGATTTTAAAATGCTCATAAAATCACTTGCAAGACTCCATTTGGGACGATTTTTTTTTTGAAATTAGGTATTTTTCTTAGGGAAACTCAAATATCCAATTTTTTTGTACAAATTATTCACAAAAAATTCAAGAATTGAATATTATGTGAGCGACCCCCCTTTTGGCTCTTGAGATGCATGCATGGGAGTCTCTGCATGTGGCTCGTGGGATGCACGAACGATGCATGAAAAAATGTCTTCATGTAGCTCTTGATAAGAATGTATGATATCTTCCATAAGAGATTCAGAAACTAGATATGAAATGGAGTAGACATAATATTCAATGAATGGAGACACACATTGTGCAAATACTTGTTTAGAAAGATCTTCAAAGTGAGAGGATTGATATTATAGTTGATTTGGTACTAGATCTGTCTTTTCAACCTTTTGCATGAAATATTACTTATTCCATAAAATAGAACCTCCAATCTAACTTATATTTCATTTGGAGTTGAGTCTTGTGATTCATCGTCTACTTGATGGAAAATTTGAGGTGAAACATACATGTAGATACATCCTAGGGCCATATATTTTCTATTGAGAAAGTCATTTTTCTCATTAGTGAAATCATGCACCCCTTACATTGTCATGGTTATTTGGTATAAGCCTCTACTTTTGAGAATAAGTATAAACTTTGGCTTCCACTCCAAATAGTTATGAGGTGTGAGAAGTATTTTTAGTGAGTAAAACATAGATTCCATATTTCCTGCTACTTTGTTTCATCTTCTGTACTTGCAAAAGAGTGTTGGTGATGATCCTTTCTAGTGGTATGTGGGTTGTGATGCCATGTATATTTTATGAGATACCTGCAAAAAATATCCAAGGATGATTTTAAGGATGGAAATTTATTTTAAAATGTAGAAACCTTGGTGAATCTTACTAATTATTCATATTCCAACTATAAATGTTTGGCGATATTTTTGTAAAAATATTCAAATTTCTAAGGATTTTATATAGTTTTTATAAACTTTTGGTGATTTTAAAGGTAAAATAATTTTATCCTATAGAATTTGGGGGAATCATTTTTAAAATAGAGAATCTCATTTTTGGAAAAACCAAGGAAAATTAGCCCATGAGAAATCACCTAAAATCATCCATGAAAATATCTATCTAATAATGAATCATACACAACTTGTAATGGTTGATGAAGGGAGAAGATAAAAACATGAGAAAATAATGAAATAATTTCTATTATCTATATTTCAAACTCAAAGAGTGAATAATTTATAGTAGATATAGGATAAATGAGTAACTAATGTCCCATAGTAGTGATATACAGACATATGGATAGTCACACACAAAAATCGAAGTGATATGTCACCTAGTCCTAGTTAACTAATCCATGCAATAATCATTTAACTAACTCAGACATGTGGAAGTGAGAGAAACACATGCAGTTGTTGGTGATAAAACTGAGGTTTCCCCATATGAGTGACTTCCACTAGTATAATTGACTTTGAACTGAAGAGAAGCAACCTATTTTGTAGGGGAATATTCTATAGAGAGAATATTCTCATCTAAGGAAGCATTCTCAATATTGGAATGTCAACTTTAGGAAAATAATTAGCTAGGTGAGTGGGTAATATCTCCAATAACTAGCCTACCCTACCACACAACCCTAATCATGTCTAGTATATCCTAGATGAATCTATTCTAACCTAACTTACTATAAAATATCTTAACATAGCATACCCTAACCATATCCCTTTCTATATTAACCTAACCTAGCCTAGCTTAGCTTAACCTAGCCTATCCTAACCTAGTCTAGAATAACCTATCTTATCCTACACTATCCTAACCTAACTTAATATAGCTTAGCTTATCTTTCTATTCTCTTATCCAATTATACCCTAGACTAGCCTAACCCACCCAAAACTAACCTATCATATCCTAACCTAACCTACCCTATCTTATATTACCCTAGGCTAATCTAGCCTATCTTAACCTAACTTAATATATCCTAGCCTAACCTAACTTATAATAGATTAAACTAGATGTAGCCTATCCTAACCTCCCTACCCTACCCTTACATGACCTAACCTAACCTATCCTACCTCACCTACCTTACCTAACTTATCACATCTTAAAGTAACCTAACCTAGTCTAGCCAAGTCTAACTATATTAGGTTGAACTAACTTATCCCACCTTACCATAACCTAAACTACCCTAGCCTACCCTATCTACCCTATTTTAACATAGCCTAACCTAACATAACCTAGTATATATATCCTATTATATCCTACTCTAAACTTTCATGACCTAGCTTATCCCAACCTAAAATCAAACTAACCAAACCTACTCTAGCATAGGCTAGGATAAATTATCTATCTATCCTACCCTACTCAGGCATAAATTATCCAACATGCTACCCTACCTTACCCATGCATAGCATAAATAACCTTATACTACCCTATATAAGCCTAACATAAACCTACTCTACCTTAAACTATCTTAGCCTTCTTACCCTATCTTAGATTAACTTACCCTACTTGATCCAAGCCTAGCCTTAGTGAAACTAACACTACTTTGTAATAAACTAGCCTACCATAGTTTGGCCTACCTTATGCCTAGTCTGTTATGCCCTACCTAATCCTAGCCTAACTTAACCTAACCCTACTCTATCCTAAACTACCATATCTTACCCTAAACTAGAATAGCCTATTAGCCTAGCCTAAACTATCCTACCCTAAGATACCCTAAGCTAGTTTGATTTAGCCCAACCTAACCTAACTTACCACACATTAACCTATCCTACCCTAACCTTAGGCTATCAAAACCTAGCATAACATAGTCTAGATTATCTTAATCTATCCTAGCCTAACACTCTTGTAGCTTAGTGTACCATAGCCCAACCTAGCCTAGCCTAAACTATCCTAAGATAACATATCCTACCCTATTGTACCTCACCATTGCCTAAATTAATTTACTCCATCCTTACCCTATCCTAGCCTATCCTAACATATATTATCCTAACATATCGTACCCTAACCTATCTTATCTTGTCCTAGACCAACATACCCTACCCTAACCTATCTTAACTAAACCTTCCTAATGTTTCATGGCCTATCGTGTCCTACCCTACCTGATTAGTGCTTAACATAACCCAATACTATCCCAACATGACCTAGAATTACCTATCTTATCTTGTCCTAGACCAACATACCCTACCCTAACCTATCTTAACTAAACCTTCCTAATGTTTCATGGCCTATCGTGTCCTACCCTACCTGATTAGTGCTTAACATAACCCAATACTATCCCAACATGACCTAGAATTACCTAAAATAACCTTTCCTACCCTAAAAAAACCTATGATATCCTTTCTTAGCTTATCCTACCCTAACCAAACCTACCCTACCTTAGCCTTTCTTATCTTATCCTACCCTACTTATCCTACCTAAACCTAAGCTATTCAAACCTAGTGTAGTTGAACCCATCATACCCTAGCTTACCATACTCTACCCTACCTAATACTAACCTATATGAACTTAACCTAATCTTCCTTACCTTAAACTTAGTATTATCTAACCAATCATGGCCCAACCTATCTTAATTTACACTAGCCTAACTTGGTCTTACCTACCTTAAACCTATTGTTACCTAACCTAACCTACCATACCATAGCCTAGTCCAACCTAATAAAACTTAGACTACCTTAACCTCGCATAACTTATCCTAACCTAAGATAACCTATCCTACACTAACCTTGCATAACCTATCCTAACCCAATGCACTTAGCCTAACCTAGCCTAATAACATACCCTAGGTTACACTAACCTAACCTACTCTATCCCACCCTAGACTACGTTATCATAACATATCCTATTGAACACACTAGCTTAGCCCACCTTAAACTAACCCAACATATCCTAAAAAAGTCTACTTATCTTAGGTTGAACTAACTTATCCTACCTTACCATAACCTAACCTACCCTATCCTAGCCTATTTAGCATATTTTAACATATCCTAACATAATATAAACTAGTATACATAGCCTATTCTATCCTACCCTAACCTTTCCTAGCCTAGTTTATCCCATCCTAACATCAAATTAGCCAAACCTACTTTAGGCTAGGCTAGGATAAAAAATACTAACTATTCTACCCTACTTAGGCATAACTTAGCCAACATGCTACCCTACCTTGCACATGCATAGCATAACCAACCCTATACTACCCTACCAAAGCCTAACATAACCCTATTGTACCTTAAACTAGCTTAGATTTCTTACCCTACCTTAGATTAACCTACCCCACTTGATCCAAGCCTAGCCTTAGTGAAACTAACACTACCTTGTCATAAACTAACCTACCCTAGTCTATCCTGCCTTATGACTAGTCAAGTATTCCCTACCTAAGCCTAGACTAACTTAACCTAACCATACCCTATCGTAAATTACCATATCCTACCCTAAACTAGCATAGCCTATTATCCTAGCCTAGCCTAACCTAGCCTAACCTATCCTACCTTAAACTTCCCTAATCTAGTTTAACTTAGCCCAACCTAAACTAACTTACCACACATTAACCTATCCTACCCTAACCTTAGGCTATCAAAACGTAGCATAACATAGTATATCTTATCTTAATATATCCTAGCCTAACACTCTTGTAGCTTAGTGTATCATAGCCCAACCTAGCCTAGCCTAAAATAACCTAAGATAACATATCCTACCCTAGCGTAACTCACCATATCCTAAATTAATTTACCCCATCCTTCTACTATCCTATCCTACCCTAACACATCCTATCCTAACATACCCTACCCTAACTTAGCCTATCTTGGCCTAGCCTAACATACCCTAACATGACCTAGGTTAACCAAACTTTCCTAAAGTTGCATGTCCTATCTCAACTTACCCTACCTCACCAGAGCTTAACATAGCCCAATCCTAGCCCAACATGACCTAGCCTAACGTAAAATAACCTATCCTACCCTAAAAAAACCTACCCTATCCTTTATTATCTTATGCTACCCTACCTTAGCCTATCCTATTATACCCTAGCCTAACTTACTCTCACAAACTAGCCTACTTGAACCCAACATAACATAACATAGCCTACCTAAACCTAGCCTATTCAATACTAGTGTAGTTGAACCCATCATACCCTATCTTATATTATCATACAGTACTTAATCCTAATCTATCTTATCTTAAACTTACCTTCCTTACCTTAAACTTATTATTATCTAACCTAACATGGCCCAACCTATCTTATCTTAGCCTACATTAGCCTAACATAGTCTTATCTACCTTAAACCTACTCTTATCTAACCTATCTGACCCTACCCTATCCTAGTCTAACCTAAGATAACTTAGCCTACCCTAACCTCACATAACCTATCCTAACCTAAGATAACTTAGCCTACCCTAACCCAACGAACCTAGCCTAAGTTACCCTAGCCTAAATTAACCAAGCTAAATAACATATCCTAACCTACTCTTTGCCACCCTAGTCTATACTATCCTAGCATATCCTACCTTAACTTACCCTACCCTACCCTACCTTACCCTACTTTATCCTACTCTACACTAACCTAAGCCTAACCTAACCTTTTCTATCTTACCCTAGCAAATCTTAGCATAGCTTGACCTAGCTAACCTATTCTACCGAAGGTTATCCTATCTTGTTCTAGCCTAACCCAACCCTACCCTAAATAAGCATAACCTACCCTAGTCTACTTTAACCTACCTTAGACTAACCTAGACTAGAACAAACTAACCTACTTGATCCTATCTTTGTCTAACCCAACCTTACCCTACCCTAAATTGGCCTATCCTAAACCAACCTAACTTTACCCTAAATGAGCTTAGCTTAACCTACCCCACTTTAACTCAACCTAGCCCAAACTAAATTGGCCTAATTTAGCATAGCCAAACTTATTCCAGAATACATTAACCCAACCTACCCTAGCATACTCTAATTTATCCTACCATAACCTATCCTATCCTATTCTAACCCTTCCCTACCCTAACCTTTCCCTTCCCAACCTAACCTACTCTAAATAAACTAGAATAAGCTAACCTAGCTTAACCCAACCTACCCTATCATCCCCTACCATATCCATAACCTATCCTAGAATAACCTACAATAGCCTAACTAAACCTACCCTACCTTAGTATAATATAACATATCCTAACCTAACCCAGCTAGCTTAGTGTACCGTTCCCTCCTCTCCTTTAACCTACCCTACTTTAGGGTAGCCTAACCTAGATTATCATAACCTCAACTAAGATAACCTACATAGACTAATCTAACCTAGCCTAGATAGGCTATCCTTACGCATCCTAGCCTAAACTTAAACTTTGTTCATATGTCTAAATCTCCAATCCTAAGACTAAGCCTAATTGTACCTAATCCTACCCTTTTAATCTTATATCGCAAGTCCTAATCCTAAATCCTATGCCCAAGCCTCACACAATACTTCAAAATGAGAACAATTCTTTGGAAAAAATTATAACCTCAATAGTCAAATCCATTTTTTAATATGGAATAAAAAAATCACACATCCATTATGTCATTTAAAATTTGAAATAAAAATCACATATTTTTAACATAAAATACAAAACAATACAAGTGAAATGGTAAAGTGACAACAAACATATAATAAATATATGCTATAAATGTACATCCCAAAATAAAATAGAGAAAAATCCACGAAAATATATATATATATATATATATATATATATATATAATTTTCAATATGTAGAAAAGAAAAACGAATGATATATCATCTATATAAATTTTAAGTTAAAACATAATATTTTTGGATAAAAAAATAGTTAAAACATAATATACATCAAGGTAATAAAATAATTTTGATTGTACACTAAAAACAAAAGAACTATATCCATATTCAAGAGACACCATTGGAGTTCAGGGACTAGTGATAAGTTTGGACGAAAATCAACTCAATGAGATATAGTAAAAAGTAAGGATACTGATTTCTACTTTTCACTTTGTACACAAATTTTCCATTTCCACGATTTTTCCATTTCTAATAGAAGCCAAGCAAAAAGAAAATTTTGTATGCACGCAAAAGTGCGAGTTTTCATATATCTCTTCAAGCTGCATTTGCAATTACTTCAATTCAGGTGTATTCATCCTATAAGGAGTCTTAGATACTGGAGTTCATCCAGGTATTAAATTAATAGAGAAATCAATATCTCTTTTGGGTGGAAATCCTAGTATCTAGAATACATATTCAAACTCTTTCAGGACTACACAATCTTCAATATTTTAAACATTATCCATAGGTGTTTCTTCCAGGTGCACATAAAATATTTGAAATCCTTTATATAACTCTCCTTCAGCTGTAAGGATGAAATTTCTCTAGCAATCACTGCTCTAGGAATTCCTTGTATTATCCTTAAGTTTCCTTCCTCATCCAAGCAAGTGAATGATTTGTTGTAACAATCTAGGATAA
This sequence comes from Picea sitchensis, assembly GCA_010110895.2. NCBI lineage: Eukaryota > Viridiplantae > Streptophyta > Pinopsida > Pinales > Pinaceae > Picea > Picea sitchensis. The sequence goes on from SNQJ01S0011031.1 coordinate 289,280, forward strand.
CACGATGTTGATCCAACCAATCCATACCATTTAGAAAATCATGGGAACCTAAAGGCATTATATTCAACTCTATATTGGTGTTTAGTCCATTCAATTTCATTGGACATGCCTTAACCATCCAACTAATCTTTCGTTTAGATCCTATGACTAGTTGTACCATCCAAGTTTTTCTTAGTTTGCTTCTTCGAAAATGAAACCTTTCCACTATCTTAGGATGTATATAACTATGAATAACTCATGAATATATTAAAATAGCAATGGGATGATTATTTATATTACCTTCAACTTCAATCATAAGTGATTTAAACACAACTTTATTGTTGTCCAAGGTACAAAAATATTAGGTACACTTTTTCCCATGTCCTCTACATTTTTAGCTTGCTTCTTGTTGTGAGAAGTCTTAACTCTTTCACTTCTAGACAAGAAATCTTTATACATGTGATATCCCTTACAACCCCAACATTGAATAGGTTATTGCATTGACCTTTTCCCCAATGGCTCTGTCATTCTAGATTCTTTAGTAGCTGACTATTCTTGATAGTCATTTATGAAGAATTGTGGCTTAGTCCCCTTCTTCCTCAGTTCCATCTTACTTTCCTTCTTGTCTTCCCAATCTTTCTAGTAAGATGCTTTCCCTTTTTTCTGATCATAAAGGAACTTATCCCTTCTTATAGTTTCCTCAAATTTTTTGGGATCATCATATTGTATCTTGTTACTCATAAGTAGGGGTATCCCACTCGAATATCCCTAAATATTAACTTGCTCATCTTTGATGAAGGAAACATATTTCATTATTTCTAAAAACCTTCTTTCATACTCATCAATAGTCATACTCCCAAGCTTGAATTCAAATAAATCTTTATTTTTCTTTTCATAGTACCTCTTAGTAAAGTATTTATTTTGGAAAAACCTCTTTAATTCTTTCCAAGTCACTTTCTTCTCTGACGTAGCCGCGTGCTCTAGCAAGCAAGCACATCAGCTCACAAGATCTTCTCTTTCTCTCGGCCTGAAGAACTCTAAGGCTCTTCTAATTCCCTACCGAGAAATATGCACCCACAACAAACTCTCGAGGGATCTCTCTTTCTTTACAAATCGGGAGATCGGACTTCGTGAATTCGTGACTTCGTGAATCCTAATGTCGAGCGTTAGTTTCACGAATCCCTGAAACCCGATATAAGTCAACAATGACTCTTTCCTTTACCCTATCGGGACTTCTTCTATCGCAATTTCGACACTCGCGATGTCGAGCAACTCGGTTCTCTGACTCCCGAGTCCTGATATGCCGAAACTCCGATGCACTCGCGAGTTGACTTTTCAACGGTCCCTTCACTACATCAGAAATTCAGACTTCACAGGATCGTGAAACTGGATGTCAATGTTTTGTGACTTCTCGCAACGAAACCCCGATAAGGTGTGCCAGTTGTCCACCTGCTGACCCTTGTGACCCCAAACTATCCTTTAGCTATCGGGATATCACGTATCATGATTTCATGATTCCCGTTATCAAGCTGTGGAGTTTCAACCGACGAAACCCCGATATGCGATTTCACGTGTAGATCCTACCACGCTTATGGCTCGTATCAACGGTCTTGCCCCTCCTGAGCTTTAAACCTTTAGAAAATACATCATTGTATATTACCTGCACCTTCTTTAGATTTAACATTCCATGGAACGTTGCGACTCCTCCTCGAAGAATGCTGACCGTCCGTCCTTCCTTGATGATTCCTGCGAAGGACCAAGTGTTCCTCCACAGAAACTTGTCTATCCATGCACAAACTTGCAGCACCGGTTTAAACACTTCACACGCAAGCTCCCTATTCTTACCTTCAATGGCTTTGAAGGCCTTACCCTTCCTGATATTTTCCATAACTTTCAAGTCCTTCAGAAAACTCTTGCACGCACTCCTTGCGGAAAACCTTCAACCACATCTGCATGTTGAAGTCCCTCGACTCTGCGCACACCTGTAGCAATAGTCTTTAAAAACTTCTCTCAGGTTCACAACCCTGAAGTTTCACTCGGCCTGGGCACTCCTTACATGGCTCCTGTGCCTGTATGCACTTCTGCAGAATGAGAGAAAAAGTAAAACTATTTGAACCCTCTATCAATGCACTCCTTGCGGACACTTCGACTGCAATCCTTGTAGGAATTCTCTGGCTCAGATAGAGAAACAATTGAAACTCATTCCTGCTTCCTCTCAGACTTCAAATTAAACATGAAATCATATACACAACACATAAAATCAAATGCATAACAGGAAGCAAACATTCATGGGCATGACGTCAATACATAGAGAACAACACAAAACCATGAATTTGAATCAACGTCTTTCTAGTAATTCAAATGTCTGTACATGGATGTTCTTACACAACTCTCTGCAAGATATTCTTCTCAATGCTCAGAATAATATTACAATGCACAATGAGGGTGTCTATATCCCGTTTCCCTCTTGCACTCTCAAACAATCTAATCTAGAATTAAATTCTATCTACCTACATTAACTACTTTAAATGCGTCCTATCTACTAAGGACGAGAGCTAAAGGCTCAAGTTCTGATTACAATATACAAGTGAGCCTTCTCTTCATGGCTCATTTAAGATCACGCAACAACTTCAAGGAAATTTCAAAATGTGTGCTGGCGCTTGTCCAGCTGTCCTTTGGCTTCCGCACTGGCTCACTTGATGTGGGAGATGCTCCTGCATTATACTCCCTCGCTTGAAAAATTTTGTGGGCTCCTTTCCATGAGCTCCTACACGATCTGTCCATGGTTCAATATTTCCTCTTCAGTCTCCCAGCTAGCATATTCAATTGGATGGTTCTTCCACTTGACCAGATACTCAAAGTATTCTTTCCTCCTAGTCTTCTTGCCAATTCTTTTGTCCAATATGCATTCCATTTGAGGATTTTCTGCAACTGGCATCTGCTTCGCCCACTGGATCACTGGCTGCTCATTTCCATTCTCTGCTTGCTTATCTCTATATGGGTACAAATCTGAGATATGGAATATCATAGAAATTCAAATCCCATCGGGTAATTCAATCTCATAAGCATTCACCCCAAATTTCTTCAAGACCCTACATGGCCCGATTCTCTTCATCTTTAACTTGTTATATGTTCCTCTAGGGAACCTTTCCTTTCTTAAATGTGCTTGAACCAGATCACCAACCTGAAACTGAAGTTGTCTTCTATGCTGATCCGCCCTGCGCTTGTACTCCTGGCTCAAATTCTGTAGTCGTTCCTTCACCTAACTGTGAATTTCTTTCATCGCCTCTGTGAATTCTTCTGCACTAGCGCTCCTAGTATCAGTCTGTTTTGAATCTCTCAACTCATAAATTCCCCTCGGCTGCATGCCATAAGCAACCTGAAATGGACTCTGCCCTATGCTCCTGTTGACTGAGTCATTATACACAAAATCTGCTTGTGGTAATTTGGTATCCCACTGGCTATGGTGCTCTATCACCAAGCTTCTCAACAAGTCTCCCAGACTTCTGTTCACCTCTTCCATCTGTCCATCCGTCTAAGGGTGATAATATGAACTAAATGACAAGTTAGTTCCCAGATTCTTCCATAAGGTCCTCCAAAAATACCCTATGAACTTAGTTTCACGATCCAAAACTATACTTCTCGTCAACCCATGAAGTCGAATGACCTCTTTGAAGAACAGATTTGCAATGTGAGTTGCATCACTGGTTTTCTGAAACAGAATGAAGTGTGCCATTTTGGAAAATCTATCCACCATCAAAAATATTGAATCAACAGCTCTTTGTGTCCTTGGCAATCCCAATACAAAATCCACGATAATTGCATCCCACGACCTCTCTTGTATGGGAAATGGTTGATATAATCCCGCATTTTTCTTCCTTCCCTTCGAATGCTGGCAAATTCTGCACCTGTCTACAAATCTCTTGAAATCCGCTCGCATTCCCGACCAAAAATATGAATCGTTCAACTTCGCGAACGTCTTGTCATGACCAAAGTGCCCGGACAATCCTCCAATGTGTTTCTCCTTCTGCAAGTTCTCCCTCATGGAGCATTTCGGAATAAACAGTTGATTTCCCCTGAACAACAATCCTTCCTGGATCATGTAGTCTATCCATTGGCTTCGGTCTCTGAGAATTGGATTCTCAGCTGGTTTATACGCTTCCTTGAAATCTAGATCATCAACGTACATGTTCCTGAGATCATCAAAACCCAACATTTTGACCTTGAATTCCTGCAACAACAAACACTTCCTTCTCAATGCATCAACGACTTTGTTAGAAGTACCCAAAATATGTTTTATTACAAAAGTGAAATTCTGCATATACTCAACCCATTTGACATGTTTCTGGTTTAACTTTTCCTATTGAGTCACAAACTGCAATGCCCAATTGTCACTGTACAAGACAAACTCTTTCGGGATCAAGTAATGCCTCCATTTCTTCAATGCCTGTATGATAGCGTAAAATTCCTTATGATAAGAGGATTACTTCAATTTTTCTTCATTCATATTCTCGGTGAAATATGCTATCGGCCTATCGTCTTGACTCAAGACTGCCCCGATTGCAAATTTGCTTGCATTGCATTTCACCTGAAATGTTTTTCGGAAATCCGGCAACACCAAAACTCGTTGTTTCGTAATCTTCCTCTTCAATAGATGGAAAATTTTCTCAGCCTCTATAGTCCAGTGAAAAGATTTATGTCTTTTCTTAACTGTATCCACCATCGCTGTGCTAATTCCACTGAAGTTTCTGATTAACTTCCGGTAGAAACTAGCCAATCCGTGGAAACTTCTCATTTCAAATATGCTCTTCGGTGATGGCCAATTCTTAATTACCTCCACCTTATCTCGATCCATCCTCAACTCATTTTCCGAAATAACAAAACCCAAGTAAATGAGCTCTGTGTTCATGAATGAGGATTTCTTCATGTTTATCAACAACTTCTCCTGCTGCAATTTCTGCATTACTGTAGCCAAATGCTTCAGAGGCTCTGCCATTGTCTTACTGTAAACTAGTATGTCATCTAAATACACAATGACAAATTTCCCGATGAACTCCCTCAGGACTTCGTTCATCAACCTCATGAAGGTACTCGGTGAATTTGTTAATCCAAACGACATAACAAGCCATTCATACAACCCCTCGTTGGTTTTGAATGCAGTTTTCCATTCATCACCTTCTCTCATGCGGATTTGATGATAACCACTTTTCAAATCAATCTTTGAAAAATACTCTTCTCCACTTAAGAAATCCATCATATCATCCATCCTCGGCAACGAAAATCTGTACCTAATGGTTATCTTATTAATCACCCTTGAATCAATACACATCCTCTAACCTCTGTCTTTCTTCGGACTGAGTACTGTTGGAATAACACATGGACTCAAGCTTTCCCTGACCAATCCTTTGTCCAATAAATATTGGACTTGCCTTTTAACCTCCTCATTCTCTTGTGACGTCAACATGTACGCGGCTTTGTTTGGAAAACTGGCTCCTGGTATGAGATCAATATGATGACTCACACTTTTTATCGGTGGCAATGAACGAGGTAGTTCATCCACTATGATGTCAGCGAACTCTTCCAGCAGTTACTGAACTTCTTCTGGTAAATCATCCACTCTTGTGCTAGTCAGAACAATCTTTGGCTTTCTGACCATAATAAACTGTGGATCCTCCCTCTTCTTAACCTCTGTAAGAAGTTCCTTCCCACTCATGAGAAGTACAGTGTTGCTTACCTCTCGCTTCACCTCCTTATCCTTTATCGAAAGAAACATGTGTGTCCTCCCATTTTTCTTCAGGGTGTATGTGTTCATTCTCCCATCATGAATCACATTCCTGTCTTATTTCCATGGTCTACCCAACAATAGATGAAAAACATCCATAGGAATGACATCACACAAGATCTTATCATTATATCATCCTATCTTGAATTCAACCAAGCATTGTTTAGTGAAAGCTACCTGGTGTTGGTCACTATAATTGCTTAATTAATTTCAAACAACCAAGTGAAACATAAATTATCAACCCAGGGAAGTCTTTTGTTTCAAAGATAGCTGCG
>SNQJ01S0011032.1:56237-67167 GCA_010110895.2 Picea sitchensis
CTCAAAAATTATTCCATTATGTATCCAAAAGCATAATCAGAGTAAAAAAAGTATGTCAAAGTGGGTAAAATACTAGGTTAAAAAAGTCAAAATACAAATCTCACCATATCATTTGCATTTTGACCCAAAATAGTGAAATTTGGTTTTAAAAAACCCTTGAATTCCATCTAACAATTGTGAGAGCTACAAAGGAAAAAATCAAACACTGCCTGGACCAAGTAAGAGAGACCCTCCTCTTCATTTTCATCCAAGAAAATCTCATTTGTTGTCAAATTTTAGGTAGAGATTTCACTTTTAAAAGAGGGGTAGGCATGTAAATTCCTTTATTTGATATGGGGCACATACAGGAGGCCCTATGTGTTCCCTATGCTCACAAAAAATGTGTATATACATTTTTATCATAAAATGAAGTCATGTAAAAGTCCATGCAAATGGAAAAAATTAACTTCTAACCCATTTCTTACTCTAAAACATTATAGGATGGTTATAGAATGGAGAGAGAGGGAACATGAATACATAAATGACTAAGTTGTTGTTGACCTGGAGTTCATGGAATTCCTCCAGCAATGAAGTATTAGAAAGTTATTTAAGAAAAGAAATATGTGAGCCCAAAAATATTATTGTAACTTCTGATTAACTACTAGGATCCATATGTAGATGCATTTATGTTCGATGACAAACCACTTAAGATAGAGGTGGATTAAATTTATTTTATTACAATAATTTAAATATGGGATAATATTTTTATCTTCCATACACGAGGAGGTGGTGGAATGACTGTTGAAGAATACATTTTCTCTTATTATACTCCAGGGACTCAAAGGGTTGGGAGGAGGGTTCCAATTTGGAACATAGAAAGTCTGAGCGTAAAGATCATCCTTTTCACCATTACTAGGATTGTAGGATTAGAAACATTTCACTAAGCCTCCATACCACAAATGTATTATGTAGTAGAGTGCTTGAGACCCATAATTTATGATTGGAGCTTATCATTGCTATAATTCATGAAGATACAATTGACCAAGTGGAAATAGGGGCATCCTCTTCGCCTTCTTCTTGAAGAGTGTGTCGGCCATTAGTCCTAGAGTTTTCATAGGATCACGCCATCTTAGAGCTCCATGTATGATATGATGGGTGGAGCTCATACAACGGATGAGGGGAAGGTGACTTTCAAATCCCTATGATGATGAATTATTTTATTGGTAGAATCATCATATTATCGCCATCGATAACTATCCCTATGAAGGGATAGACTTTATCCAGGACCTCGATATGCTCGTCCCACCTGGTGTGGCCTTCAGTGGGATAGATAAACACTTTTTAAGTTTTTAAAGTTATTAAAATTTTATTGATTTTATTTAATAGTATTCTCAATAAGTAAACTAAAATGAAATTTTTTGTGGTATGGGTAATAATTCTAAAAAAAATGACGTGAATGTGTATATATTGCACCGTGAAGACGATATGGATACCCACATCATTGACACAAAGGGTGTGGTGTGGACCATCCTAGTGGATATGCTAAAAGAATAATATAGAATGTCGAGAGGAACCTACACAGACTTGCACACCAAGTTGATATGGTACAAATAAAAGACTTGTCGGAGCATATGTAGTGGCATGTCATTGGGGTTCCAAGGGATTTGGTGCAACTTTGTCAACATTTTGCCAACACTGTAGTATGCTATCGAGACACTCGTGCAGGAGTGGGGCGCTGACCATATATCATATGTGTTATTTTTACCGATGTATAGATACAAACATTTGGGCCTAGAATCCCAATTTTGTAACATTAACCCACATTTTTTTACTTAATGGATATTAAAGAAATATATATAGATATTTCTTCCTCAATATACTGATTTTTTTTATGTGCCAATGTGAAATGTTGTTATATACATATATATGTATGTGTTCTTATGATTTTAATTATGAAACAAATTCCAATCTAACATGTAATTAGCATATGCATTGGATACTACATTAGAATTCCTAGAAATGTGAATGTTAGCAACATAGTCAAAGAATGTTATAGATGAAGTACTCAAAGGAATCATGGGAGAAGCATAGGTTTGTGAACACGGTAGTCATCATTCAACTTTGACACTACCAATTGGGAATCTAGGTGAACCTAAATAGATAGAATACCACAGAAAATGACATCACTAATAAGTTCAATCACGACTCTATACTCAACCACATTGTTGGTTGTTTTCCCTAGAAAAATGCCTCCAGAAGTTACCACTTGGCCCAAAGGTGAGTAAATCACCCATGCAATGGAAGAAACGCTTTGATTTTGATGAATAGACCCATCTACAAATTCTATGAAGATCAAATACTTTAGTGGCATCTTCCAACCAAATAGAAGTACAATAAGAAAACCGAAATTGAAAGAAAATGAACTATGCTAATCCTAATTACTACCAATATACAATAGTTACAAATGGGAAAAAACTTGAGAATTAATGATCAAGCATAGTACCTCTTGAGGTAGTTCCCATTTCTAGGCTCCAACAACAAATTACCCTCATAAAATGATTATCCATAAGCTCCTTTCTATAGGGAACACCTCTTAGTGTAAGTATCATGCATGATCATAAACCAAGATAAGGTCTCCCTTAGAAAATATCCTTTCGTGGAACAACTTATCATATTAACTCTTAACACATTTGTTTTTTGTCTCGTTCACCATGTCCGCTTGAGGACTTTTCTCATCGATATGTTCCAAGTGAATGAGATTCCCTTCCAATTATATCCTGTCAGGAAGAATATCAAGAATGATATTAAATGAAGGTATTTCACATTCAATCAGTCGCACTGCCTCCATCTCATGAACGAGTTGGAAAGGAAAGAAACCCATAGTAGTCTTGACTGAAGTTTCACCCACAATTTCGGGTAAAGCATTAGATTTGAAAGGTAAAGAGATGAAGAACATATTTTAAGTGGTTGAAGTGGATGAAATATGAGTTATCAAATCCTAAAAATTAAATTATTAAATTATTGTTGGGACTATTTTTTGGCATCAAACCAATTATTTTTGTTGAAAAATGATTTATTTAAAAACATTCATGAGCTTATAAAGTGGGTTCCTGATGGTGGCATGAGTATCATAATTAAAATTTTCAAAATGGAATAGTAAAACCTAACTAAAAATAAGTTTCAAGAAGATGAAAAGAAGACCATAAAAGAAGATGTAAAATGCATTCAAACAGTTCATAATTTCCATCACAATAAGTCAAGTAGTCACCTTGTTTTTTCCTTCACCATTTTTCTTCCTCAATCAATTGTCATTTGGCCTTTTTGTTCCCAAAATCTATGAACCCAAAGGATCACCCCTCGCTGTTCTCTTTGTCTTCCAGTTATCTCTTCATTTTATGGTTCACAAGAGCCCCATCCAGGTCCTTTTTAAAGGACAACTGCAATTTACTTTTATTGTAACACAAGATATTATTCTTTATTTTACAAAGAATATATGTTTTTTTTAGCTTCCTAGAGAACTATTTTGGGACATAACATTATTTATTTCTCAAGAATTTTAATTTATGCATGAGATTTCATATGTGTGTCTATCAAAATATTTATTGGTTTTAATTAAATGATAATTTAGATTTCTCTGTAATATGTGGTCTATGTTTTCCTTCCTTTGTTGAATATTGTGTTCTACTTTGATGAATGATATGATGGAAGTGTCATATTATTTAATGAATACTCTCTTGGTTTATAAATCATGTAGAATAGTGTAAATATTTACTTTCTACAAGATACTTGGTCCTCTCTCTGGTATTCCTTACATGTGGATATTTGTTTCAAGAATAAGCTTAGTTATCTCCCAAGACTATTTTACATTCTTGTAATATTATTTAAATATATAGGAGTACCACCTATTTAAAAATGTATGGGTGTTTTATCCTCCCGATTTTATCTCAAATACCATAAATTGGTATTTTCAATCAACATGTAGCAAATCCCAAAGCTCTTAAAGAGCCTCCTCTTAGGTAGGTAAAGGCACTAGTGAAACTCCCATGTATCATTTCTCCACTACACTTGGTCTAGCCTCAGAGAGGTTATCTCCTTAACTCATCCTCACGTGACCTCGTTTTTGTCTCTTATGTTAGAGGATTTTCCCAACCACACCTATATCACAATTGTTTTTTTCTCTCCTTAACTTAGAATCATATGTTTGTTCAACGACCTTGGAGAGTTATCTCTCTAATCCTAATCCATGGTCCTAAACATGTACTAGTATATATACCTTACAAAACAAAACTCTAATTTCTTTTAAATTATGCATTACTAGGGATGATTTTAAGGATGGAAATTTATTTTAAAATGTAGAAACCTTGGCTAATCTTACTAATCCTTCATATGCCAACTATAAATGTTTGGTGATATTTTTGTAAAAATATTCAAATTTATAAGGATTTTATATAGTTTTTATAAATTTTTGGCGATTTTTAGGGTAAAATAATTTTATCCTATAGAATTTGGGTGAATCATTTTTAAAATAGCGAATCTCGTTTTTGGAAAAACCATGGAAAATTAGCCCATGAGTGAAGTTTAGCCTCTAAAATCATCCATGTGCATTACCTTTAATTGGTTTTGTTACACAAAGGTTTACGGATGTGAAACTTAGTGATGTTTTGGGACTCAACAGAAAATGAAGCACCTAAGAACATTGTTGTTAAGAAAAACAAGCTTATTATTCAATTGAAAAAAGTGTTAAGAAATGTTTAAAAATAATAACTCTTTAACTTGTGAATGCAATGCAAGTAATTATAGTTTTAAGTTTAGATGTAATGAAAAAATCAATGCATTTTTTCTTTAAATTCAATGAAAATGTTCCAAAAAAAGAAAAAGAAAATTTTCCTTTTCAATGAAACCATGACTGGAGACTCATGAAAACTCTAAGTGTTTCAAGAATACAAGAGAGATTATGAAATAAATATACACAAAAGAAGAAAGTATACTTAGAAATAAAAACAAAATTCAGACGATAGAAAAAGGTAAAGATTGAAAGAGATAATAAAAAATAAAACATTCTATTTTATTTTCGTGTCTTTTTAAAGCAAAACTAAAAAAATGAAAAAATTAGTCTAATTTTTCTTTTTCGATAAAACACAAATAGGAGTATAATAGAAAATATAAGCAAACCAGACTTATTCAAAATGTAAAGAGGGTCAACAAAACAACCTATGACATGAAAATTCAAGAAAATAACCTTGAAACTACCCAAACAAGCTTGAAGCACGAAAATACATAAACTAATTTTGTTTTTCTTTCCATTATGATAATATCTAACTTATATCACTTTTGTAACTAATAGTAGGATAGAGAGAGTCACGGGACTTAGTAAATATCCAAAGAAGCAAATCCAAACACCCCAAAAATGATCTAGATGGACATCGGTGGCCACCCTCCTATTCCAGCTCACAGTTGTTTCCTAGTTTTCAGGTCCTAAACTTTTGGGATCGTTTTGAGTCCCTAAAAATAATTTTTAGGGATCACCACAATCACATTTTATACAATCTCATATTTTGATGGCACAATGTGTAGTCCTCAGATAGACCTTTCCAATGGGATATCGTGCGCCTAAAACAGAGATCATATTCAAAAGTCACGAACATATGAAGTTGATGTACTAACTTACCCCAATGGGGCTCACATGAATTTTGGGGCTTCATATCCTAGGGTTAGTTTTTTGGATTTATAGGGTTTTGGAATTCATGTTTATTGTAAAAAGGATTTGAGAGCCTCATTGTAATGATATTCTTGTGAATGAGCGTAGCCATCACATCTCTTCTCAGAGATAAGCTTCCACCATTCTAGCAAGTTTCTTTCAGTCTACATTTTACATTTTCAACATATTTCTTATTTAATAGAAGTCAATTGTTACTGTAAATGCTTTATTATTTATTGTTTCTCTATCTTAATGTTATAAATATGTGTTTTCATTTCGTTTCGCTCATAAATCCAGATCAGTGGTATCAGAGTAGTCTGTGCATTGTCCTTTTTAGTGCATGTCCCCGACGATGTTAGGGTATAGAGAGTTGTGTCTCGAGACTATTTCTCTTAAGGAAAACTACTCTCTCAAACCCAAGAAACCTTCCATGGTGGGAGAAAATAAAGATGAAGGGAAATGAGATCCTTTCAAAATGTTGCTCGAGGAAGCCCTCAAGCGACAAAGGAAAGAGATGATGGACAACTTTGCAAAAATCGTTCAACGAATTTCAACAAGTGATGAATCTACCACAAGTAGAGGTGTCTCCCCCTTCAAGGTACAAATCAATTTTGATATTTCTATATTTGAAGGTAAAATATGTGTGGATGTAGTAGATAAATGTTTAAACCTTCTAGAAGGCTATTTCTTTGTCCACAACTTTTCCAATAGAGAAAATATTACATTTGTGTTCCTCAAGTCTGTCCCCCATGTCAAACTCAAAAAAATATAACACAACAATAATCAAAAAAATCATGAATAACAATTAAATTCTTAACACTAAAATGTTTGAATGACCAATTTTAAATTTAAATGTAACCCATTTTTATAATCCTAACTTTAAAGTGATGTCCATAATAAACATACTAGCACATCCACATGATTTGTGGACGGATACCATCGATAGGGATGATAGTTTAGGTATACTAAAAATTAGGGTTTAGGTTTTACATTCAAGTTAGGTTAGGGTTTTTTTATTAAAGATTTCATTTAGTTTTTTAACATTTAAAAAATAATGTTATATTTCTAGTATAAAAAATCCACATACAAAAAATTCAGGGGTTCAAAGAAGAATGGTTGGACCATTTTTAATTGGTGAAAGAATTTAATATGACTCAATGGTTTCAGGTGCAATGAAAACTTCGAATCCGGTCCTGTACTTGGAATAATTTTGTGTATTTGGAATAATTTTGTGTTACTGATTGGACTTCGCATATATCATTTACTGCAAAGAATTTAATGTGACTTCATATGCAATGAGTCTACATGCGAGTTTGGAGTCTGCATGTTCCTATATAACGAAGGATATCTGATCAACTACATCCAAAACCAATCCCCGTGATGAACAAACCGAACCAGACCTTCAACCCCAACATCTCCTACAGCCCCAACGTGACCAATACCATGATCATCTGAGGCAAGTAAACCCTAACAAAAGTAGCATTTGTTTTCCATCGTAAAATTTATTCTATCTACACAAAATATGTCATGTTTTTTTCCCTTTTACATCGCAGACATGGGAAAGAATAAATGGAGTTGTTCATGTTCGACGGACTGTTTGTTAGTTTAGAGCCAAGTCGTGGCCATTAATGGTTATGTCAAATTTGATTTATAGCAAAAACGAGATGCATGATGTAGTGATATGTGAAGTACCATTGCATTATGCTTAATGCAATGGTACTTCATATATAAGCATTCAAAAATCTTATTTTCTTGGTATGTGGATTTATTTTATTTTATTTTTTAAATTTAACATTATATTATTTTAAAATGTAAAAAACCTAAATGAAATCTTTAATAAAAAACCCTAACCTAACTTGAATGTTTTCATGGATCAAAACCTAAACCCTAAGTTCAGCCATGCCTATTAACAAATCTTTTGTTTTGTTATGAAGTTTTAAGAAAATTATTAAGCTTAATATATATATATATATATATATTAAGTAAAAAAGGGTGTTACCTGCTATCTTATATTAACAAAAAGATACAGGTGCTACAACCACCAATTGTACCGCCATTATTTGACCAGAAACCAACACAACTTGGGGTGCATATGTTTCTTCTGTATGGAAAATAAGAGAGATTGTCCTGCCATCTATTCTACCCGAAGGAAACCAGGGCAAATGGACATGCATCGACTTAAGACTATTACAGAGATCCTTTTATAAGTTTGAATTGTTAAAAACATAGCAATAGCAAAAAGGGAGCCCCAACATGACAGGAAGTAAAAGAGAAAAACAAACTAAAAATGACTAAATCAAATACCTAGGCGCACATTGGGGCATTAGAGTACACATTGAAAAACATATCCAACTGCTATCCCATTAGGAGGACCCTATGCTCCTGGTTAGCCATCTGTCCTCATAGTTCAAACACTAAATTCAAGTGTACCTCCTGGAGGAAGGGTGGCAGGGCACCAATATATCCATGCATGGCTCGGGTAGGAGGTGGCGATGGGGTTTCGTCACCCTCTCTTGGAGTGACCTGTGGCGATGGGGTTTCGTCACCCTCTCTTGGAGTGACCTTCGTCCCCATTGTCGCTGCCTCGCTTGGAGTGACGGCCTCTGTACCTACGTTGCCCATGCCCTTGTCCATGGCTACTATGAAACCTATTATAAATATTATTATATATAAATAAATCTATTTCCTTGATTATCATGTTTTTAAAAAATTACAAAATAAAATAGAATTTTCAAAACAAAAATAATATAATTTTCAAAACACATAAATGGATGTATATGTAAATATTATTATATATTAATAAATCTCTTTCCTTGGTTATCATGTTTTTAAAAAATTACAAAATAAAATAAAATTATATGTATATGTAAGAAGAAACACTTAAAAAAAACAAAGAGTATGCCAAAAAAAGTGAGAACTCTAACTTCACCATACTTCTAAGGCGAAAACAATAAAAAAAATCGGGTTGTCCAGGCATATAACAAACCTCCTGTAAGAGGCTCATCCACCTTCCTGCAAAATGACGGCCAACTCCATTTGCTTCTCGACGTGAGGATCGATGGTAACCAGCGCACCTACAAAATGACATCCAACTCCACTTGCTTCTCGGCATCACCTTGATGTAAGCTGCAAGGTTAAACCATAAATTTTTTGGCACCAAGAGATATACAGGTGGTTAATTGAAACACCTGGTTAATTGAATAGTAGAACTCTTCTAATCTGAAATCCATTGAATARTAGGGTGGAGACCAGARTAGATTCCARTGGGGRGACGATAGATCAATTAAATATAATAAACTCTCGTCTAAAGTAGAGTATCTTCTGCAAAATAAAAACGAAAAATATATTTGGTGACTGTATCTTCTGCTAAAGAAAAAAAAAGATATTTGGTGATTGCTTGTCCGACAAAGAACGGGTTGAACTTTTCATTTATGTTTCAATATAGCCCAGGAGGGAAATATATCTTCAAGCTCATTCATCTCTGCGATTTAAATACAATGAAACCCTAATGTTTTAGGGTTCAGAGTATAACATGCATCAGCTGATCCATAGGGTGAGAGGACGACAACCTCCTTAATCCTTTCGAGTTTGAGAGGATGCCAACCTGGTTAATCCTTTCGATTTTGTCTTTACTATTTGACCATTTGACTATGAAATGAGAATGATATAAATCCCAAGCATAAACCGTGTCCGGACGTCTTTCGTTGCCCTACGCATTAAAAATCGATCACCACACACCATATGATGTAATGTAATGCAATGCATTGAACCCTAGAGAGCTCGAAGCTTGGAAATTTGGCTATATGTCTACGTTTCTACTTTTATTTTTGGGGAAGAGAACCTTCTTTAGCATAAATAGAATGAGAACGCTCCGATGAGGAATAAACAGGTAATTAAATAATTAAAGAAATGACATTTTTTTTTTTTATGAAACGATAGTGGTTGAGTTTCACGTCTAGGTAAATATGAAACGCCAATCCCAAATACATATAAAAGACAATCCAAAATAACACCTTAGGACACGTGGTCCTCAATTTCCACGTGCATCCACATCCAGGTAAATATGAAATGCTAGTCCAAAATAACACCTTAGGAAAATCTGGTCCTACATTGCCACACATATCCAGTCCACTTAAATATGAAAATGGGAGAGATGGTTGGTAAAGTAAAGTAAGGACATGCCAAGTAAATTGATGCTTGAAGGTAAATGTTAAAACTAAAGAGTTAAATGTTAAAATCGAAGTAATTTTGTTTCTATTTATTAAATTATGATTTGTGGCAATTGATAATTTAATGTAGTAATTTGTTAATCATGTTATGTAAAAGTGAAAAAGTAAACATAATGAAAGGACAAATTCATAAATGAAAGAGCGTTAATGTGGTCAATATCATTCATTGTATAAGAATATGTTAACATCTTTATTTAATTGTCATTAAATCAAATTTTGTAATTAAAAAGTTGATTAATCCATCGATTCCAATAGAAAGGACAACCTAACAAATACTAATCAAACATAGAAATAAAATGTCATAATAATAACCATAAATAAAATAAAATAAAATACCCATAAACATGAAAATAGGCCACCTGGAAAAATGTTGCCTTGTCACTAAATGGAGAATTAATGTTTGAAACTAAAGCAATATTCACCTAAAACCTAAAAAGAGGATCTCAAAGCTTGAAATTAAAGCACTATTCACCTAAAACCTAAACAGAGCCTTGTGTGGCCGATGGCCGACACTGTAGATGTACTGCCTTGAGAGCCACCGCTGTTGGCAGACTCTATCTGCTTTCGTTTCCTGTGAATTCTTTTGAAGCATGCTTGCTGCATATCTCTGGCCTTTTGAGCAAGTTCCATGGAGGGCTTTTTTCCCATAAGACTCTTGTATTCTTGTTGTATTCGTACGGCCTCTTCCAGTGCGTTGCTTAGCCCTAGCTCCTGCAAATGAATCTTGGATTTGGTATTGTGTTAAACTTTATTCACCTAGCTACTATCAATACAATTAACAATAACATGTAGGGTACCTTGATATTCTCGATTAGCCTTTCCAAACTCTTGAGCTGGCGATGAGGCCAATGAGGGATGTCGTAATCCCTGCATTTTTTCCTCAGCAGTGTAGCACTAACCTTTAACTCCTTTGCCGCTTGATCTAATGGCATATTGAAATAGTTAGAGAGTTCGTGTAGGGTGATATCTTTTTTCTGATTACGAGCTGATATTGCCGTTGAGATATCCCCAGAGGGATCCAGAA
>SNQJ01S0011032.1:90152-115824 GCA_010110895.2 Picea sitchensis
ATAGTGAAATTTGGTTTTAAAAAACCCTTTAAATTCATCTAACAATTGTGAGAGCTACAAAGGAAAAAATCGAACACTTCCTGGACCAAGTAAGAGAGATCCTCCTCCTCTTCATTTTCATCTAAGAAAATCTCATTTTTTGTCAATTTTTAGGTAGATATTTCACTTTTAAAAGAGGGGCGGACATGTAAATTCCTTTATTTGATATGGAGCACATACAGGAGGCCCTATGTGTTCCCTATGCTCACAAAAAATGTGTATATACATTTCTATAATAAAATGAAGTCATGTACAAGTCCATGCAAATTGAAAAAATTAACTTCTAACCCATTTCTTACTCTAAAACATTATAGGATGGTTATAGAATGGAGAGAGAGGGAACATGAATACATAAATAACTAAGTTTTTGTTGACCTAGAGTTCATGGAATTACTCCAACAATGAAGTATTAGAGAGTTTTTCAAGAAAAGAAATATGTGAGCCCAAAAATATTATTGCAACTTCTGATTAACTACTAGGATCCATATGCAGATGCATTTATGTTCGATGACAAACCACTTAAGATAGAGGTGGATTAAATTTACTTTATTACAATAATTTAAATATGGGGTGATATTTTTATCTTCCATACACGAGGAGGTGGTGGAATGATTGTTGAAGAATACATTTTCTCTTATTATACTCCAGGGACTCAAAGGGTTTGGAGGAGGGTTCCAATTTGGAACATAGAAAGTCTGAGCTTAAAGATCGTCCTTTTCACCATTGCTAGGATTGTAGGATTAGAAACATTTCACTAAGCCTCCATACCACAGATGTATTATGTAGTAGAGTGCTTGAGACCCAGAATTTATGATTGGAGCTCATCATTGCTACAATGCATGAAGATACAATTGACCAAGTGGAAATAGGGGCATCCTCTTCGCCTTCTTCTTGAAGAGGGTGTTGGCCATTAGTCCTAGATTTTTCGTAGGACCACACCATCTTAGAGATCCATGTATGATATGATTGGTGGAGCTCATACAACGAATGGGAGGAAGGTGCCTTTCAAATCCCTATGATGATGACTTATTTTATTGGTGGAATCATCATATTATCACCATCAATAACTATCCCTATGAAGGGATAGACTTTATCCAGGACCTTGATATGCTCGTCCCACCTTGTGAGGCCTTTGATGGGATAGGTAAACACTTTTTAAGTTTTTAAAGTTATTAAAATTTTATTGATTTTATTTAATAGTATTCTCAATAAGTAAACTAAAATGAAATTTTTTGTGGTATGGGTAATAATTCTAAAAAAATGACATGAATGTGTATATATTGCACTGCGAAGACGAGAGGGATACCCACATCATTGACACAAAGGGTGTGGTGTGGACCATCCTAGTGGAGATGCTAAAAGAATAATATAGAATGTCGAGAGGAACCTACACAGACTTGCACACTAAGTTGATATGGTACAAATAGAAGACTTGTCGAAGCATATGTAGTGGCATGTCATTGGCATTCCAAGGGATTTGGTGCAACTTTTTCATCGTTTAGACAACACTATAGTATGTTATCGAGACACTCGTGCAGGGGTGGGGCCCTGACCATATATCATGTGTGTTATTTTTACTGATGTATAGATACAAACATTTGGGGCTAGAATCCCAATTTTGTAACATTAACCCACATTTTTTTACTTAATGGATAGTAAAGCAATATATATAGATATTTCTTCCTCAATATACTGATTTTTTTATGTTCCAATGTGAAATGTTGTTATATACATGTATATGTATGTGTGATTATGATTTTAATTATGAAACAAATTCCAATCTAACACGTAATTAGCATATGCATTGGATACTACATTAGAATTCTTAGAAATGTGAATGTTAGTAACATAGTCAAAGAATGTTATAGATGAAGTACTCAAAGGAATCATGGGAGAAACATACAATTGTGAACACGGTAGTCATCATTCAACTTTGACACTACCAATTGGGAATCTAGTTGAACCTAAATAGATAGGATACCACACAAAATGACTTCACTAATAAGTTCAATCACAACTCTATACTCAACCACATTGTTGGTTGTTTTCCCTAGAAAAATGCCTCTAGAAGTTACCACTTGGCCCAAAGGTGAGTAAATCACCCATGCAATGGAAGAAACACTTTGATTTTGATGAATAGACCCATCTACAAATTATATGAYGATCAAATACTCTAGTGACATCTTCCAACCAAGTAGAAGTACAATAAGAAAACCGATATTGAAAGAAAATGAACTATGCTAGTCCTAATTACTTTTAATATACAATACTTACAAATGGGAAAAAACTTGAGAATTAATGATCAATCATAGTACCTCTTGAAGTAGTTCCCATTTCTAAGCTCCAACAACAAATTACCCTCATAATATGATTATTCATAAGCTCCTTTCTATAGGGAACGCCTCTTAGTGTAAGGATCATGCTTGATCATAAACCAAGATAAGGTCTCCCTTAGAAAATATCCTTGGGTGGAACAACTTATCATATTCACTTTTAACACATTTGTTTTTTGTCTCGTTCACCATGTCCGCATCAGGACTTTTCTCATCGATATGTTCCAAGTGAATGAGATTCCCTTCCAATTATATCCTGTCATGAAGAATATCAAGAATGATATTAAATGAAGGTATTTCACATTCAATCAGTCACACTGCCTCCATCTCATGAACGAGTTGGAAAGGAAAGAAACCCATAGTAGTCTTGACTRAAGTTTCATACACCCACAATTTTGGGTAAAGCATTAGATTTGAAAGGTAAAGAGATGAAGAACATATTTTAAGTGGTTGAAGTGGGTGAAATATGAGTTATCAAATCCTAAAAATTAAATTATTGTTGGGACTATTTTTTGGCTTCAAAGAAATTATTTTTGGAAAATTATTTATTTAAAAACATTCATGAGCTTATAAAGTGGGTTCCTGATGGTGGCATGAGTATCATAATTAAAATTTTCAAAATAAAATAGTAAAACCTAACTGAAAATAAGTTTCAAGAAGATGAAAAGAAGATGATAAAAGAAGATGTAAAAGGCATTCAAACAGTTCATAATTTCCATCACAATAAGTCAAGTAGTCACCTTGTTCTTTCCTTCACCATTTTTCTTCCTCAATCAATTGTCATTTGGCCTTTTTGTTCCCAGAATCTATGAACCCAAAGGATCACCCCTCATTGTTCTCTTTGTCTTCCAATTATCTCTTCATTTTATGGTTCACAAGAGCCCCATCCAAGTCCTTTTTAAAGGACAACTGCAATTTACTTTTATTGTAACACAAGATATTATTCTTTATTTTACAAAGAATACATGTTTTTTTTATCTTCCTAGAGAACTGTTTTGGGACATAACATTATTTATTTCTCAAGAATTTTAATTTATGCATGAGATTTCATATGTGTGTCTATCAAAATATTTATTGGTTTTAATTAAATGATAATTTAGATTTCTCTGTAATATGTGGTCTATGTTTTCCTTCCCTTTGTTGAATATTGTGTTCTACTTTGATGGATGCTATGATGGAAGTGTCATGTTATTTAATGAATACTCTCTTGGTTTATAAATCATGTAGAATAGTGTAAATATTTACTTTCTACAAGATACCTGGTCCTCTCTCTGGTATTCCTTACATGTGGATATTTGTTTCAAGAATAAGCTTAGTTCTCTCCCAAGACTATTTTACATTCTTGTAATATTATTTAAATATATAGGAGTACCACCTATTTAAAAATGTATGGGGGTTTCATCCTCATGATTTTATCTCAAATACCATAAAATGGTATTTTCAATCAACATGTAGCAAAGCCCAAAGCTCCTAAAGAGCCTCCTCTTAGGTAGGTAAAGGCACTAGTGAAACTCCCATGTATCATCTCTCCACTAGACTTGGTCTAGCCTCAAAGAGGTTATCTCCTTAACTCATCCTCACGTGACCTCATTTTTTTCTCTTATGTTAGAGGATTTTCCTGACCACACCTATATCACAATTGGTTGTTTCTCTCCTTAACTTAGACTCATATGTTTGTTCAACGACCTTGTAGAGTTATATCTCTAATCCTAATCCATGGCCCTAAACATGTACTAGTATATATACCCTACAAAACAAAAATCTAATTTCTTTTAAATTATGCATTAACTTTAATTGGCTTTGTTACACAAAGAATTATGGATGTGAAACTTAGTGATGTTTTGGGACTCAATAGAAAATGAAGCACCTAAGAACATTGTTGTTAAGAAAAACAAGCTTATTATTCAATTAAAAAAAGTGTTAAGAAACATTTAAAAATAATAACTCTTTAACTTGTCCATGCAATGCAAGTAATTATAGTTTTAACTTTAGATGAAATGAAAAAATCAATGCAATTTTTCTTTAAATTCAATGAAAATGTTCAAAAAAAAGAAAAAGGAATTTTTCCTTTTCAATGAAACCATGACTGGAGACGCATGAAAACTCTAAGTGTTTCAAGAATACAAGAAAGATTATGAAATAAATATACACAAAAGAAGAAAGTATGCTTAGAAATAAAAACAAAATTCAGCGATAGAAAAAGGTAAAGATTGAAAGAGATAATAAAAAATAAAACATTCTATTTTATTTTCATGTCTTTTTAAAGMAAAACGAAAAAAATGAAAAAACTAGTCTAATTTTTCTTTTTCAATAAAAAAAAATAGGAGTATAACAGAAAATATAAGTAAAACAAAATTATTCAAAATGTAAATAGGGTCAACAAAACAATCTATGACATGAAAATTCAAGAAAATAACCTTCAAACTACCCAAACAAGATTGAAGCACGAAAATACATAAACTAATTTTGTTTTTCTTTCCATTGTGATAATATCTAACTTATATGACTTTTGTAACTAACAATAGGATAGAGAGAGTCACAGGACCCAGGAAATATCCAAAGAAACAAATCCAAACAACCCAAAAATGATCCAGATGGACATCGATGGCCACCCTCCTATTCCAACTCGCTGATCTTGGCAGTTGTTTCCTAGTTTTCGGGTCTTGAACTTTTGGGATCGTTTTGAGGCCCTAAAATAATTTTTAGGGATCACCACAATCACATTTTATACAATCTCATATTTTGATGGCACTATGTGTAGTCCTCATATAGACCTTTCCAACGGGATATCGTGCACCTAAAACAAAGATCATATTCAAAAGTTACGAACATACGAAGTTGATGTACTAACTTACCCCAATGGGGACCACATGACTTTTGGAGCTTCATATCCTAGGGTTGGGTTTTTGGATTTATAGGGTTTTGGAATTCATGTTTATTGTAAAAATGATTTGAGAGCCACGTTGTAATGATATTCTTGTGAATGAGTGTAGCCATCACATCTCTTCTCAAAGATAAGATGCCACCATTCTAGCAAGTTTGTTTCAGTCTACATTTTACAGATTCAACATATTTCTTATTTAATAGAAGTCAATTGTTACTGTATATGATTTATTATTTATTGTTTCTCTATCTTAATATTATAAATATGTGTTTTCATTTTGTTTCGCTCATAAATCAAGATCAATGGTATCAGAGTAGTTTGTGCATTGTCCTTTTTAGTGCATGTCCCTGATGACGTCAGGGTATAGAGAGTTGTGTCTCGAGCCTATTTCTCTTAAGGACAAATACTCTCTTAAACCCAAGAAACCTTCCATGGTGGGAGAAAAGAAAGACGACGGGACATGAGATCCTTTCAAAATGTTGCTCGAGGAAGCCCTCGAGTGACAAAAGAAAGAGATGATGGACAACTTTGCAAAAATCCTTCAACGGATTTCAACAAGCGATGAATCTACCACAAGCAGAGGTGTCCCCCCCTTCAAGGTACAAATCAATTTTGATATTTCTATATTTGAAGGTAAAATATGTGTGGATGTCATAGATAAATGTTTAAACCTTCTAGAAGGCTATTTCTTTGTCCACAACTTTTCCAATAGAGAAAATATTACATTTGTGTTCCTCAAGTCTGTCCCCCATGTCAAAGATTGGTGGGAGACTTTCTATGAGAAAAAGGAAATAGAGGGATCCACAATATTTTTAGTTGCACCCACTAGGGGTTCCTTCAGGGATGTTATTAAGGAACAATACTACCCTTTTGTAAGTTATGACAACCTATATACAAAATGGACCACACTATGACAGGAAAGGGACCAAGAAGTGACAGAGTTCACAAATATCTTCCATACCTTGCACACCAAGTTGGGTATCAAATATTCTGAGTGACATCTGGTGCTCAAGTATTATGGTGGTCTTCATAGATACACCCAAGAAGAAATAGAGTTTATGTACATCTCGTCCTTGGGCACGACCTATCGATATGTTGTAAAAATCAAGCAGAATCTTAAATAAAAGACACAACAATTTGGGTCTGGAAACCCCTCATAGAAGAACCAGAGAACGAGAAGCCCCAACCCGTAGAAAAAAGGATAGAGAAAAGATGTAGAGACTCAGGAAAACCATTCTAAGATGCAAGCAAAGAAGGACAATGGAAAGATGAACAAAAATATTGGGAAGTGGTGTGACTTCCATAAGAGCCTCTGGCATAAAATTGATGATTTCTACTCAAAGAAGTTGTTGGTGGATGAGGTGAATACCTCTGAATCAGATGTGGGTTCTAAATCCAAGTCAGAAGTATAAAAGGGGAGACAAAGCATTGGTGTAGAACTTAGTGCCATTGTTGCTACCAACAAGATCTATCCTGGTGAACCTGATTAGCCAAAGGAAGATGAGTTCCTCTTTCATTCACAGATGTGGGTAAAAGGAACCCCGTTGCACTTCATCGTTGATAGTGGTATCCAGAAAAACCTCATCTCAGCATAGGTCATCAAGCAATTAGCCCTACCGACAACATCACACCCACAACCCTACACCATCAGCTGGCTCCACGAAGGAAGAGATTTTTGTGTCATCCAATAGTGTCACATGTCATACGACATCAAGCCCTTCAAAGGTGAGGTATTGTGTGATGTTTCTCCCCTGAAGTTTGTGATGTTATTTTTGTCCAAAATTATTTATAGAAATGTCATGATGTATATGAGTATAGGCCTCACAGTTTTATTATCACTTTGAATAGGAAATTATATAGGATACCCAAGGTAGTCCCACCTAGTATTATTTCCTTGATCTCTCTTCCAAGCAATGATGGAAGGTCATCTCTTAGACCGAAAATTTTATCTTCTTCGTGATTCACTCTCAGAGTGAGCGAAATATTTCATCCACATCCAGATCCTCCGTGGTTGACCTATCCAAGTAGCATAAGAAAGTAGATAAGGTTATGGAATAACACAAAGATATATTATCCTCACCTACTGGGGTACCTCTACACTTTGAGGTCAAGCATTCCATCGATCTGACCCCTGAGACATTTTTTCCCAATGGGATAGTCTATCACTGCTCTTTGTTAGAAAATGAGGAGATGAGGTAGCAGATCCAAGAACTGCTCCACAAGGGGCCCATCCAACCCATTTCATCACCTTGTGGAATCCCAATTGTGTTGGTGTAGAAGAAAAACGGGACTTGGCGACTATGCATTAATTATCGGGCCCTAAATAAAATCATAGTCAGGAGTTGGTACTTGATTCCCTGAATTGACGATATCCTTGATCAACTCAAGGGGGTTGTAACGTACCCTTTGTTACGACGACCAAAGAGACAACAACAGGTAAAAAAAAATTCTTTTAATGTTGTGTTAAGAAAAATACATCACCATTTAATAATTTTATCATCGAAAAAAGTGCATTATCTAAATGAAACAACAATAACGCATTAACAACAATCATGCAAAAAATATGACACATCATCGTCATGAATGACGAACACATATCGGTGCCATCATTCATTACAATAAATTATTTGGTGCAACAAGTACAACCAATCAACCATTCAATACATTGATCCTTCAATGCGCACAGAATAAAAATCCCAACAATCAATCATTACCGTAAAGTTTCATTGTGTGCAAGAAAAGTAATATATAAACATTAATCCAAACATCATTCCACACGTGCGTTAATATTAATCACTTCATTATACATGCCTCATCAGTAATCAATGCACACCAAGATCCAACTTTTAATCACAGCAAATCCCTATCTCCAATCTTGCAATCACTCGTTAGAATCACTTTCATTTCACGCAAGAGACTAGAATCTAAAACCATCAACACTACCTAAAATTTAGTGCACACAAGGAGTTTAATTCCTCAAACTAGGCATGCCTCACATTAAGGAATTGCACACGAGCGTTCTACTCAATTAATCCATCAATTATACATCAACAAATCTGGTGCATGAGAAAATAATTAATAAATCAATTATCCGTCAACATGATTAAAGGTGCAAGAGAAATCCACCTTTAAAGTGATCATACCTCATCATAGATTAATGGAGAAACATAATCTAAGTATTAAAACAATCATATCTCCTCATATCCACTGGAGAAACAAAATCTAAGTATTTAAAATAATCATATCTCAACCTATCTAATGGCGAAATAGAATCTAAGTATTAAACCATCATATCTCAACATATCTACTGGAAAAAAGGATCTAAGTATTAAACCAATCGTATCTCAACATATATATAATGGCGAACATAATCCAAGTACTAATGAATCATGCATCTTCAATCTATGGCACAATAGAAACCCATGTATTCATCCGTCAACAGTAGCAAATTTAATAGCACAATAATAACGGTTAACAAATGCCTTAGTGTAATTTGTTTTGAGCAAGAAGTCAAGTCTATAAACCAATTAGTGCATTATCATTGTAAGGTGGGCGAGAAGTCTAACTATTAAGGAAGTCATACATCATCATTTATTTATTTTGCGCAAAACTCTAAGTGCAATATGAACATTCCTTACATCATATTTCATTGCGCGAAGGGGTCTAAAATCTATAACTCAAAATATGACACAAATCCATTAGCGCAAGCATTCTAATGTAAATATCTTCTAAATCAACTACTCAAGGTGATTATATTCATTACTTTTATGTCGCATAGTCAATTTAAGGAAAAAAAATCAACGATAAGTCTCAATGCAATGTCTCAATTAAGTATGTAAGGACCCATTTAGTTACCAATTGACACGTGAAGGGTATTAGAGTAAAATGAAAATCATTGGAGAAATTAAATTAAACATAATTATATAAAACGAAGCTTGTAATTATCCCTGAGAAGGATTAAAAAATTATTCTAAGGATGGGAACGTGAGATTAGTTTAAGGGATGCTAAAATCCTTCCCAAATCTAGAAGAGAACTAAATAAGGTTGCAACACAAGGATGCACTACAAAAACCATAAGATCAACGAAGAGTTGCACCATGGACATTTCATTAACCAAAAACAGTCGCCAAGTGACCAAGCTAAAGACAAGGGAAGATCATGCTGAGTGGAATGAAAAAGACATAAGGAAACAGAAGGAGATGCAAGGAAACAGAAGGAAACGCAAGGAAACTCCTGTCAGCTACTTAGCCACGAATCCAGGTGAGCATTCTCTAGGAAGAAATTAAGGAAACTCTGGTAACAAATAAGTAGAATAAGAATTTTCTACTATGATGGAATTGATGCAGGTGGCCCGTCCTCTTGACCAAATCCCAATTCAATGGTTTCTTACACTAATTACGGCGATCCATGATCAACAATTTAGTTGTTTCTCAATCTGCATTATTGATGTGAAAGAATATCTTGGGATGCGGTGACACCACTTTGCAAAGGTATTTAATTTAATTGTTAATGGGATGGAATTAGAGTAGAATTTCATTCCTGGGTAAAGATAAGTTGGGTTATCACTCGTAAGGAAAATTTGGATTTATTTTAGTTGTTTTCAAAGCATTGACAATAATTTAATTAGGGACGGGTCATTGAGGGAAATTAAGCTGAACAAAAACACCCAAACCGATTAAATGGTAATATGATTAAGATAACACAAGAAGATTAAAGTCTGGTTAAGAATCTGAGTTCTATCCATTAAAAATCGTTGTCTAACATATATATACAAAGTCGTTGTCTATCATATATGTGATCATTGTCATCATATAAAATTGTTGTCTATCATATGTAAAAATTGTTGTCTATCGTGTAAAATCGTTGTCATCTATATAAAAAAATTGTTTTCTATCATATATATAAAATCGATGTCATATATAAATTCACCGAATTTAAAAGTCGAAATTTACATCATATCATATACAAACTGAATAATATTGTTATACAAAAGTCTCAAAATTACAGTATTCACTCAATCATAGTAATCGCTCGTCAACACTCAACAAAAATCATTGTAATTCACTCAACAATAAAATTGTTGTCTATCATATATATAATTGTTTTCTATCATATATCAAAATTGTTGTCTATCATATAAAATCGCTCATAAAAAACACTGAAAATCGCTCAACAAACACACTGTGAATTGCTCAACAATCTCTCAACAAAAAGAATGAAAATTGTTCAACATACACACTGTGAATCGCTCAACAATCAAAGTAATCACTCAACAAGATGACTGTAAATCTCTACCGAAGGGAAGGGTTACAAAGAAAAATGAGTTTTAACGAAAAACATCACAATAAACGCAGAGGCTAAGGAGGGTATAAATGCCCATGAGAGAACTCTGTGCTGGCAAAGAAATGATCCTACGGTTATTATCCATGCACAGGAAAGCAAGGAATTTGAATCTAAATCTTTAACACCAAAGTGAAAGACTATAGATTCGGCTCCTGGTCGACTGCTCAGACACAGACTAATAACTTAAAGGATAAAGGAATTCAGAAGATAAAAACACAATCTGCATCCAGACCTTCTCTGTGGAGAACAATAATGAAAAAAAACACAATCAAGGAATAAATAAAACGCAAGAAGGAGATACAAAAGAACAAGAAAGGTTTTGAGTATGGGGCTCATTCGAGCCACACATAATTAGACAATCACTCAAAAACAAAAGATACTGTAGATGTCAAGGTTTCCTACAGGATAAGTCAAGCGACAAGGGAAATACATAGATAACAAAATCCCGAAGGAAAGGTCATGGCAGTGAATCGTCATCCAATTACAGTAAAATAAAAAAGTGTAAACTAAATTTTGGTACAAGTAACAATTTTAATAGGCATACCTTTATAGACAACGTCAAGGCTAATATTTCCTCCCGTGAGTTCACTCCATCCAGATACTGCTTGTCGGCCGATGAGACCTCACCGGTACCTCCAAGCCAACATTAGGGGTACTCTTCTTCCCCTTGAGCCCCTCAAGCCGCAAAGGGGCCATGCACACAATACCAGAGAATGCTAGCACCCAGCTCACATTGCAAGGTCAAACTACCACTTGTTACCCGAGCTGGGTATCCCAACTCCCACAAGAAAAAGTTCACTAAAGATGAAATTTCAGCAGCATAACATTACACAATCTAGATGTGTGTCCATACACCTCCTCCACCATTTATTTTATAGATTTCTTAGTCATTATTTTCCCAAACCCTCATTAGATTCCTTTTTCATTTATTTAATTCAGAAAAACCTCCCCCGTACACATGTCGCTCGATCCCCTAGTTGCACCAGAAAATCAATGTTATTAATTAATTAAATATTCATGTTTCCCTCACCCACATAAAAGCATTCTTAAAAACACTCCTAGTGTTCCAATATTCCCTTACAATTCTTAAATGACTTACGCCTTACTTAATTCCTAGTTGAGTTCATAAATAGAAATTTCCAAAAACTTAATTCCTTACTAAGTTAGACATGCCCCTTTTTCTTTTATGTTTCCCCTTTTCTTTAAGTTTCCCCTCTTCCTTAGGTTTTCCCCTTTTCTTTAAGTTTCCCCTTTTCCTTAGGTTTCCCCCTTTTCTTTAAGTTTCCCTTTTCCTTAAAGTTTTCCCCTTTTTATAACTAAATTAAGAATTAGCAGGTTTAGACAAAAACAACCAAATACCCCTTTTATTAATTGAACCTTTATTAAAATTTCCTCTTAAATTATTAACGCTTGAATTCTCTAATTAGTTATAAAAAGAACCTTAAGTGAAATGAAATTTTATAAAAGAACCTTAATGAATTGAAATTTTATAAAAGAACCTTAGTGAATTGAATATTTATAAAAGGAACCTTAGTGAATTAAGATTTCCACTTTAATCTGGTTATGTGTCTAATTAGTTTTTTTTGCTCTACTCAGACCTAGGTTTTCAATTCACCAGGCTTGGCGACAATTCTTAAGAGAAAAATTATTTATTAAACTTTACTTATCACATCCTTCATTTTAAAGCCAACCAGGTCCTAAGGTGGTCTAGTTTTCTAGGCACTAGGTTTATTTACTTACTAGTTAAAATCATGACATGCCCTTCTGAACACACTACGTGCTCCAAGGGTTCCACTCACCTCTTTCCGTTTTCTTTGCACGATGTTCCCTTCAAGACGCACTGTGTTCTCCAAGGGTGTCACTTTCCTCTTTTTGTTTTCTTTGCACTATGTGCCCTTCAAGACGCACTACGTCCTCCAAGGGTGCCACTTGCCTCTTGACTGAATTTGGTATACGTCAAACACCTGGAGTCAATAATCCATCAGGTGATCTTGTGGGAGACTAAGGGCCTCTAAGGAATAAGAGCCATGCATTATTGTGCGCCCCTTAGAATCATCGTGAGTGACTATCATAGTTTTCCCTCACGGCATCGTGGATCTTCTAGAACTAGGTATTCATTAACCTACAGTTTGAGCCACGGAGGGAGTGCTAGTAGGTTGTGGTAGGGATTTTGCCACACCTCTCCCTCAATGTCCCTAGTTTTTGTGCATGACCCCTTTACTCCAATTGTGAGTCTGGTCGACAAGCTATCGTCAGCATGCATTATCAACGAATCATGTCAGCAATAACAATAAACATCATAATATCTAATCATATGTACATATGTCACATCAACAACATTCAAAACCTAACCGTCCACTCCCTGACTCAATCTGGAGTCCAAGGGGTTTCATCGATGCCTCAACATCCTCAACCTCCAGAGTCCTGCACACTCAGGAGAACCTAGTCAATAGCACATGTTGATGTAAATACAACAAAAATAACATAACATCAAATCCACAATGTCTCATAATCATAATCAAGCAACCAATAGTATAATGACCCAGATCACTTGCATGGAAGTGTCCTCATAGAATGAGTCTGCATAGTGCATGCAAGAGAGAGATGTTATATACCACCCCTATTGTTTTAAACTTCATCCCAAAGTTTTACAGTATGTAAGTGCCAGAAAAAAAAAAAGTGTATCACAGTATCACATGTCTAGCTATCAAACAAAAATGGGAACTATTGACACATATCATATGCGTCCTCCCAGGTCATTGAGTGTGGACTATTATTGTCCCACTGGACCTTGACCTGATATACTGTTCGACGTCATAGTTGTCGAATGCGATGGTCTAGGATGCGGATTGGCTCCACCGTAAGAGCACGCTCGTCTGAATCTTGCAAGAAACTCATGTCAATAACATGTGTAGAATCACTAACATAATGTCTCAAAACATATGCATGAAAAACATCGTGCATACGCCTTATAGGATAAGGCAAGGCTAGCCAATAGACCACGGGCCCCTTATTTTCCACGAGCTCGAAAGGTCCCATGAACCTAGGAGAGAGTTTAGCACTCTTTCCAAACTTGATCGAACTCTTATGAGGTTTCACCCACAACAATACTCGATCACCAACTTCATAACTATGGTCGACACAATGCGCATCGACATAACTCTTCTGTCAATCCTGCACTTCCTTGATCCTTTTTCTTATTGTTTTCATTTGATCTTCCATTTCTTGGATCTCTTTTGGTCCCATCAGGACCCTATCCTCAAGATGATCCCAACTCAAAGGAATCCAACATGGTCACCTGGAAAGAAACTCGAAAGGCATCATCTTAATGATGCTTTGATAACTATTGTTGTATACAAACTCTACCAGTGGAAATAACTCTTCCCAATGATTTTATTGGTCCATAACGTACATACACAACATATATTCCAATATTTGGTTTGTTCGTTTGGTCTTCCCATCTATCTCTGAGTGATACGCGGCACTAAAGTTAAGTTGGGTTCCCAAGGACTCTTGGAAACTAGTCCAAATAGTCTTATAAACAGCTATCCTCTATTGGATATAATCCTCTATCGTATATAATCCTCTTAGGCACGCCATGAAACCTCACAATCTCATTGATGAAAACTCTAGCTATGTCAGGAGCGTGATACATCGTACGTAGAAAAATAAAAGGAGCCCTCTTCATCAGAGCTTCAATGACCACAAAAATAAAGTCATGTATCCTTGCTGCCAGTGGAAATCCAACAATAAAATCCATCGAAATGACCTCCCGTTTCGATCCTGGAATAGCGTGTGGCTATAGTAATCCTTCCAGATGTCTATGTTCAACCTTCACCTGTTGACATTCTATACATATTGCCACATAGTTGACTATGTTTGCCTTCATTCCTTTCCAGAAGAATAAAGGTTTAAGGTCTTCCCTCATCTTCGTGACTCCAAGATGAGCCATGTATACTACTCTATGAGCCTCATTTAAGATCAAAATCCTCAACTCGTCATTAGGTGGTACATAAATTCAACTTTCAAATCTCAATAATCCATCGTTATCCACAGTAAATCCCTCAAAATTTTGTACCATCATTGTGTTTTGTCCAATAAAATCCTTGACCTCTTTGTACCAGTCATCGTCATGCTGTAAAGTTAGAATATTTTCATGCAAATTCGTTTGAAGAGGCATCATTGAAAATATGCGCATTCTTCGACTCAATGCATCAACCACTCTGTTCACTGTTCCTTTTATGTAAGTAATCTCGAATTCGTACTTGATAAGCAATTTCAACAAACATCATTGTCGTGTGTTCAAGACACTTTGCGTAAGATGTGTTGTAAACCACAGTGGTCCATTTTTAGTTTGAATTTTCATCCAATAAGGTAGTGTCTCCATAGTATCAAGGCATAAATAATGGATAAGAACTCCAAATAGTGTGTCGCATAGTTCTCCTGATGCCTTCTCAACTTTCTTGAGATGTAAGCGATCACTCGACCATCTTGCATCAAGACTCTGCCTAATCCTTCCTTGGATGCATCAGAGCATACCAATAAGTCTACATCCATGTCAGAGACCTTTAGTATTGGTGTTGTCGTCAACAACTCCTTGAGCTTCCAAAATTCCTCCGCGCATTTCTTGGTCCAAACAAACTTCTTTCTCTTCTTCTGCAATTCCATGATCGGATTTTCTATCTTTGAAAAACCCTCGAAGAATCGTCGATAGTATCCCGCTAAACTCATGAAGCTACACACTTTGGGGATATTCGACAACGCAGGCCATTCCATAATAGCCTCGACCTTTGCAAGATCCACAATGATACCTTTGTCAGAGATGACATGCCCTAAGTAATGAATCTTTGATTGATAAAACGAGCATTTGGACAGTTTCTCAAACAATTTGTTCTCTCAAAGACACTGTAGTACCACGCGCAAATTCTCATCATGCTCCTCCATTGTCCAAGAATATATCAAAATATCGTTAATGAATACTTGGACAAACTTGTCCAAGTATTTGTGGAACACCTCATTCATGAACTCATAAATACCCCTGGGGTGTTCGTCAGTCCAAATGGTAAAATGGTAAACTCGTAATTTCCAAACCTCCTCTTAAAGGCAGTCTTAAGGATGTCATCCTCCTTGATCCATAAATGGTGATACTATGTTCTCAAGCCGATCTTTGAAAACACTGTCGCACCTTACATATGATCAAACAAATCATCAATCCTTGGCAGAAGATACTGATTCTTGATCGTTGCCTTGTTCAATTGACGGTAGTCAATGCAGAGTCTCCACGAACCATCCTACTTCCATAAAAAAATAACAGGTGAACCCCACAAAGACACACTTGGATGTATAATTCTTAGATCCAACAACTCATTTAGTTGTATTTTCAACTCCTGTAACTTCGGGGTTGACATCTGATAAGGCGTTCTTGCTATCGGTTGAGTTCCTAGTTTTAGGTCGATGGTAAATTCCAATAACCTCTCTAGAGATATGCTAGGTAACTCCTTAGGAAATACGTCTGCAAACTCTCGTACCATCGAAAGGTTTTCTAGACCTTCCGCTACTCCCCTCTCATTTAACACAAGGATCACAAAAATCTTATATCCCTTGCGCATGGTCTTTCGTAGCTATAAGGAAGAGATGAACCTCAGGGAGACTCCCTAGTTCTGACCTACAATCACGGGTCTCTGTCCCTCATCATCGACCAATCTCAATTGTTTCATCTTACAGTTGAGTATCACCTCATACGATTCCAACCAGTTCATACTGATAACGATGTCATAAGACCCTAAGATCGTGATGTATAGGTTGGCCCTTGTGAAAAACTCACCTAGGTTAAGGTTGCAGCCCATAACCTTCCCTCCAACCTTTTGTTTGGCTCATGGAGTCATTTATACAAAGCTAAACTCATCCTGTTCGACTTCCTTTACCTTAATTCTTTTTAGTGCTATACTAGAATAGAGCTCTCTGTAGCACCGAGATATAACAAATACTAAAAATTTTGGTTTGTGATGGCACCTAAAGCCTCGAGTATAGTGGACTCGTGCTTAGCCTAATGGTTATTCACTGCGGTCATGAATCCTATGGGCCTTTCCCATCTCTGCCATAGTAGTGTGTCCTATTGACTCAGCTTCTCTGGGCCTTTCAACTAGACAATCGTGCTGGTAATTTGGCTCTCCACATGTCCTGCATCCGGTCTTCGGTCTAGTACTTCAGGTCCCTGAAGTAGTAGTTGTTGGCCCTCCAGCCAGTAGCCCTATTTTGTTCCACTGAATAGGCCCAAACACTGTTGTTGTTGAAGCAATGGTCACCTGTAGTGGGGTTATCTACTAAGGAACCCATCATCGTGGTGCTATGAACACGGGTTCCATAGACGTATCTTGAAGCCAAGATGTTTTGTCTGGCTAATGTTTGATGTTGTTGCACACCATATGTTTTCAGTCCAGAAGGTCTTGTACACGTGTTTCCCGAACTCTCACAGTCAAATCTTCCTTATCTAAGAGGCCTACTAGACTGCATCGTGCAATGTCCGAAGCTGGAGTTATGGATGGTCACAAAATTGTTGATCCCCAGCTTCTTCATGTTGAGATGTGGGGCATACTGAAGTATCTCCAAAATCTGGCCTCATAATCCGGCACCGTATGACCACCTTGTCGTAAGGAACTAAACTCATCGAGCTAACACTCAATGAATTCCTCTAACAATTGCTTCTCACAGAACCATTCATTGAACCGTTCCCCTCACACGGCTTTCACGAAAATGTTTAAATGAGGTAGGAGAATCTTCCTCCATAGAAGAGCGCTCCCCTTTAGTTGAATACCTCCTACGCGAACCTTCGTGTTGGAGGTCGTAACTACTAAGCACAATGCACGATTCTTGTTCTCCAGCCATGCCTCGGCGGCTCAGCCATCTGCGGAACTCGTGAACACGGGAACCTAATATTCTAGAGTTCCCCATGAATTCTACCAACATTGACTAGGGCGTGTTGTGGACCCTCAGGGGTATAGGTGCTATAACCTTATCTCAGTACATATGGATTTTCTAGGCCTTTGTCAATTTCTGAAAGCACCTTGTCAAAATCAATGCATCCCGTGTGGTACTCCTCTCATGCTCAAGACTTGTTCTTCTCCTTGGGGGTTGGACCCCTGTTGAAGGAAAATATCCTTGCGGACAGGTAGATCTCCTCTTGAGAGCTAGACTCTTAACTTAAGACAGAAGACGCTTATCATGGAAATTGACTTCCTTTTAGATCTATATAAACTGATGTATGAGGAGGAAGGAGAAAAGAAGTACCTTTTACCAACGTTTGTCCCTGCATGCTCTGACTTGAGCTCTGATATTTCATTCCTCGATAAGCCCTATAGACAAATAATGGTACAACCACTTCCTACTCTACTGATATTAGCTTGAAATAGACCTATCTATTAGAGACAAGTTCATGTGAGATTAAACACAAACTAGAAAGAAACAGACCAAGTGTGTCATATTGATGAAAACAATGACGGAACTAACTTACAACAGTAGATGCGAATGCAGCAACTTCGTCAAATCCCCTTTGTCTAACCCTTGCTCAAAATATCCACGATCTGGATGATAGCAACTTCACTGATTACTCTCCTCTAGTTCACTGTTTTTTTCCTATGAGATCATAGGTTTCATGCTTGTAATTCTTCCCCCTTTCCACCATGATAGAGCTTGCTTATATAGGTTTAGAGAGGCCTAACTCTTGAGGTATCTTTAGGGTAAGATGAGGATTTTCCTCCTTGAGTCAGGGATCCTCCCTAAGATCATGGCTGGACCAGGAGTTCAAATTTAACTACCTTCCAAGATTGAAAAGATCTTCTCCTTATTCTCCTCAACAGACCAACTCCTGCCCAGAATAGGTAGTGCTCCCTCAAAAGGGCCATCAAAGCACTATAGCGCTCCCTAGTAGGCTTTAGGGGGGCACTAATGCTCTTAATATCAATAGCGCTCCCCCTGAAGGTTTGTTCAGTGTTATAACGCTCCCTATTAGTTTGTAGGGGAGCGCCAATTCTCCTAAGAGATATTTAGGGGAGCGATCTCTTCTAAAAACCTAGATTCAATGATTCTTTCAGGTGGCAAGAGGTACTCAACTTCAGTTAACCATTCCTCTTCCTTCAAATCAAGTGTTTGAGGCATTTTAAGTGTCATCATAAGTATGACATAGGCATCATGGCAGTATGATTTTCTTGACACTTGCAACACTTGTGAGCAACATGAGACACTTGTGACACTTATCGAAGTGAGTAATGTTGATGTGTAACAGATTGCCCCCCAAAGTATGAAGCTAGAAGATGAAAACTGATAACTGAAATGCTTTGTAGACTTTCAAGCAAGGGTATAAACGTGGAGAACCTGACAAAATATACACACAAATATTATGACATGCTTCAAACCCAAGGCAGGCATACCTATGCTTGGGTGATCAAGACTTGCAAGATATGGCCGCCATAAAATACACTGTGGATCCATAATTGTATTGATAAAAAGGTATAGCCACCGAGGATACAGTGTGGATCTATACTCTGATGACCTGAACTGATCGTAGCCACGAAGAATACACAGTGGTTCTACGAAATGACAAGACATAGCCACGACCAATACAAAGTGGATCTATGTAACAGTATATGTGTCATTGTTCAAAAGAAACTCCCATCGCAACCTGGGCAAAGTACATATCAAAGTGATCATTCAACCCAGGGTCTTCTTACCGATCTCGATGTAGTACGAATCTAACCATGTGAATAGATGTCCTGATGTCGAACATGGCAGAAACCACTTGATTACCGGTCAATGATATAAACCGTTAACAAGCGCGAGGGATATCACCATTAATGTCAATGATTCCCGAGGTACTCTAGTACATTCCAACAAATGTGAATGGATGAGATGGAGTCTAACATCCGTGGAATCATCCGATCAGAGTTCAATGATGTAAACTCATTGTTGGACATGAGGAGGCCTGCCATTGAGGCATGCAGGTCCCAAAGTACTAACTGGTTTCTAAGTCTGATTCCTGGATAATGTGTTGAAGTCGACAGGAATAGGCTCATCGAAGGAGGGACTTGATGTATCCCCCATCAACGACACGAAACGGACATAGAGATGTAACTGGTAGATCAAATGAACATGGACTGACATGGGTATTGAGACAAGATATTTGTGACAGTTGACTCATGAGATGGATACTTCCCTTGAACACCGAGGCACGACAACAGAAACATGACATGGACCAAAACTTGATGATGGAGTGGATGTTGTGACTTACGTCGGGTGACCCAGTGGAGTGAAAGAAACTCAAAGGATTGGCTCAGTGCAGAGGTTCAGCAGATTATAATGTGTGCAAAAGACAAAGTGTCGTGTTCAAGGGCGACTCTAAGAATTACTTGGTAATGTTATCAAGAGACTACTTGGCTTTCTTCTTTCAAATTTTCCCCCATCCAGATAGACGAGTACCCCTTTTTAATTTAACGAGCTCAAGGAGGGTAACACATGCTCGATATAACTCACCTTTGGTAAGTTCCTCTTCCTTTGTTTAACGAACTGGAAGAAGTAAGGGTTCGGTCCCGTATGGGCCTGTCGATGTTTGTTTTAGAGATTCCAAAGATAGAAAACTCGAAGGTTTTTCATGATTATAGAGTCTGGAAAAACACTTAAAAGAGAACTCTCTCAGTTCCTTTTTCGTACAGTTAGTCTCACGAGGCCGAAAAAGAGATAAACTACCACTCGGAAGACGCCCTTTCGAACCTTTTAACGAGTGTGAAAGGAAGAAAGATCACAAGACGATATTTTCATATTTAGAGAGTCTGAAAAGAGTTTAAAGGTGACTCTAGTGGGTTCCTTTTTCGTGTGTCCATACGGGTCTGAAAAAGAGATAAAATTCTACCTGGTGCATTCTTATATTCTCGAGCTTGAGAACGAACTAAGACTATGCTCGTGGATGTGACAAGGTAAACAAATGATCAGAACTTCTTTGAAACCTGTAGTGTCAAAACTATAATCCAGAGGTTTACTGAGGCCATTATATTGTTAAAGAAACCCACAAATAACTATACCTTATAAAAAATGGAAATTTGTAAATAGTAATACAAGAAAAATCTTCATTTACCATTTCATTTGCATAAGGATTTGTAGCAGTGGATATTCTCATTTTGGAGGTGGATCTTGTTTTGCTTGATACCAAAGCTACGGTTGACCATTTCTCTCATCGTTTGGACCAGGTAGATCTTCATTTCCTCCTCTTTCAATTACATGGTTCAAAATTTGTTTTCACAACAATATTTAAATAAAAAAATGAAGCCCTAGGTCGTCCAAAAAAAAGATCAAATCGACCTCCATTCAAAATGATGGGAAAAAGACCTTTGATTGCAAAAATTCTTTTAGAGGGTGGTAGCATAGATGCTAGCACCTTGATACTTGAGTAGATAGGTCGTTTTTGTTAAGGAATCCATAAGAAACTCAAAAACATGCCCACGCAGCCATTGATGAAGATTATTTTAATTTAAAACATTTTATTGTTGCGTAGTGATTATTGAGTAATAAAAGGAGGGCGTGGTCCCTTTTGAACAATATGGGCAATAGATTTCAAGTTTTTAAATTACTTAAGAAATTGCCGAAAAAATTGAATAATAAAATTATTTTGTTTTTTTGTTTGTAGGTGATTTCGGCAACGACCATGATTGAGTGGAAGGAACAGGAGCATGAGATCGATGATTTGTCTTCTTTGCAGAGTCCTCACATGCAGGCCATATTGAGAGATTGTGGCCTTCTGAAATTCTTCAAACTACAAAAGATGAAGAAAGAGATCCTTTTGCTTGAGCACATAATCAGCTTGTGGGATGTCGCAGAGCAAGGGTTTTGGATCAGAACACAGCTTCTAACCATCGAGTTGGAAGATGTATATATCTTGACTGGCCTCTCGAGAAGAGGGGTTCCTATAGCTTTTTCCAGACAGAGGGTGCTTCCTGAGAAAGTGAATGTGTACCTGGCACGTCATTGTGTCCCAGGAGAAAGACTGGTGGGGGGTAGAATCCCAATCAAGGATATCAGAGAGTTACCCCTTCGGTTTATCTTATTTTCCATCACGAGTGTGACAGGAAGCACTAGCACGCATCTGGCGTCGAGATCATAGGTAGCTTATGGTGTACAATGTTTGGAGCCAACACTGTTTAACTGGAGCGCAAGGTTTCTTCGAAACGTGAAGGAACAGGTTTCGAGGTGTAGGATGGGGAAGAAACAGTTCGGATATGGTTCTTTCTTGGTCTCATTCTTATTAGAGTGCATCCCCCAGATGCAGCCTTAG
Source organism: Picea sitchensis (assembly GCA_010110895.2). Taxonomy (NCBI): domain Eukaryota; kingdom Viridiplantae; phylum Streptophyta; class Pinopsida; order Pinales; family Pinaceae; genus Picea; species Picea sitchensis. Next base: position 112,069 of record SNQJ01S0011032.1, read on the forward strand.
ATTTCATTGGTGGTACGACCAGTGGGAGAACCACGGATGGAACGGTGGACTAGTCTGTCTCTAAGACTAGTGGCAGAGTCAGAGTTTTGTTTCACCGGTGACTTCTTCTCTTAGCTGAGACGCCAATATCTTTGGATATAAGACTTTCCATATGCCGAGGTGGACTTTCGCGGGAGAATGGATTTAATTCTACCAACGCAGGAAGATTGGGATGCGTTAGGTGAGAGACTAAACAACACCTTGTCTAGTGTTTTTTTTGTTTTAAGTTTTTAACGTATGTAAATTTTTTTGGGTACGTAGAAGAGTTTTTAATGGATATGTTGTTTTCAACATGCAGAAAAGGGAGCAGTGCGTTTAGCTCAGGTTGCAGTAGATCTGGGGGCACCATTGATAGGTCTCTGGGAGGTTGAAATAAACCTTCAAGGCCTTACGATGAGCATTCCTCCTCTACGGAGGAGAGAAGTACCTTTACATCTACAGAGACACACTATGGGGGTGCCCGAGAATGTTAATTATCTACTGAGACTTGTAGTGCATGCAGTGATATGTTACTCTCAGCATAATGTAGTGCAGAGAGATTAGAGTCTCTCTGGTGATTGTATATTTTGTATGACTTATCGGACGATGTTGTATGGTTGTAAAGACCCAAAATTTTGCTCTTCCAAATACTTTTTTGATGTAATCAAAAAAATTTCAGTCACGCTATATATATATATTTATATATATATATATATATATACAGTTCTGAGTTTTTACAGTGCCAGAAGATTTGTAAATGATGATGTCTTTAATGTGATGTACAATTTGTTTTCCTTTATGAAACCTTATCTATGGGCGAGATATCGATCCATGATGTAATTGGCTAACGAATACAGAACGTTGTTGAGTTCTCTTGGAATATGTCTGTATTCGATGTAATCAAATATTCTTTCAAGACAATGAACTCGTAGGTGGAGACGTAGCAGGATAGGATTACGAATAGCGTAGATATGATTAAGTTGGCATACCACGAGTTGTGAGTCTAGTTTAACAATCATACGAGAGAAACCTAGGGAGGAGGCTTGGGTCAAAAGTCTGATGAAAGCATGATATTCTACCATGTTATTAGTCACTGGTCCTAAGCAAACACCTCCTGAACTCACCAACCCGTCCGATTGGTAAATGACCCATGCTGTCGAAGCACTGTTCTGGGTTTGTCGACTAGTGCCATCCGCAAACCCGACAAAGATAGGAAAGGAAGACGTCATCTGCACATGAAAACACAAGGCACAGTTATGAGTGGTGTTATCACTCCAAGAAACTCCTTAGGGTTGTAGGATAAGGATGCTTGGTAACTTAGAAATAATGTGTATAAATGATTGGAACAACGGGGTCTTCAATGATCAATGTAATAGACAACTCAAACATCTAAAGAAATAGTGCTTTCAGGAAACAATAATCAGATCAAGTAAATTGAAAGAAGAGGATGAAGAACACTATTCTTGATTTCCAAATACAACTGAATGTAGGGCTTAATGCAAGATAGAGAGAAATCCTTTACTTCAAGTCTATGAGATTAATAAAGAGATAACAGTCATCATGAACTAAAATAAACTGAAACAAAGTACAGAAAGGGAAAGATGGATATTTCTAATATTGAAAACGAAAGGAAACTGAACTTTATTTCTGCAAATAAGAGTCTATACAGTAGCACAAAATATCTCCCAGTTTGAACCCTTGTCTCTTAGAAAAGATAGGCATTTATAGCCTTTTACAATCAGTTTTTAAGATCCTAAAAACTTGGATCTGTATCTAAAAATAGCAATTCAAATCTAACTAAGCAACTTGATAACAAAGAATTAATAACTATACTAGCATTCGAATTGTCTTCAATCTCAAAATTTGACATTTGTATTCTTCAGCTCCTGGAATCTGTGATGTTATGAAACATGGCAAAGGCACCTGTCTTGATAGTTGGATTTCTTCAATGTTCATAGTCGATACTTGAGGAAATCAGTTTAGCATGTGGTTCTGAATCTCTGATGCAGATTCCTTTTCGATCGAGTTGTTATCCCTTTGATACTCTGGAACCTCTTTAAAAGCTGTGAAAAAATGACCTTCTCCGTCCTTAGCTTTAAAAAATGCTTTTTCTTCTTTCACCAACTAACTCACCTTATGATTCGCTGGTTAGCTGGTGAAAGCGCTGCCTTTCACCAGCTAACTGGTCGTAAAATTGCTTTGTGCGCTGGTGAAAGCTCTGCCTTAGCCCAAAATGAACTTTCACCTCCAAAACTGTGATTCCATAAAAAACTCAATGTGTCTCTGCTTTATCCCCTTGCATGTTCATAGCAACCTGAGCAACCACTTGCAAATCTGGGTGTGATTTTTTCTTTTGCTTCAATTTTCTGATTTTCCTTTTAAGGCGCTTTGCTAGCCACCATAGATTGTTATAGTATTTGGTGATTTTCTGTTTCCTCTTCTTTTCCTTGACACTTTCACGAGCCAGTTTTTCAAATGCAGCATTGGTTTCTGCAAAATTATCAGACAACTTCTTGTATCTTTCCTTTATTACCCTCTCTAAGACCTCCTGCTGAGTGATCACTTCTTTGAGATGCTTGATTTTCTGTGTTTTCTTCGACTTAGTGCTCTTTGATGTTTCCCCTTCCTCGGTGTGAGTAAAGGTCTCATAATTCTGTGAAAACTCAATGGAATTTTCAGGACTTTTGATGACAGGGCTCTCATCCTCTTGCTCTGGTTCTGAGTCTGTGTATGGCAAGTTTAAGATGTTTGTTCTCTTTTCTGTAAGCTGCTCTGTAGTAGTTTAAAAAACCAATTTTTTCTTTGACCTGTGAGATTTCACACCAGAGATTTTGTCTTCTGGAGGTCTTGGAAGGGTTCTCCTCTTCCTCGAGCTACTTTGAGGAGTCAATTGTCTCTTTCCAGCTTTCTTTTGTTCAGTCATGGGCTGAGTTTGAGTTTCAAAGCCCTCCCAAAAAAGAAAATGTTGCCAGGTCCTTCCCTTTTGTCTTAACTCCTCCAGGATTATCAATTTAATAAGGCCAAAGTGGCAAAGAGTGTTCTTCATGCTCAAAGGTTCAACTCTAATCTTTTTACAGACTTTAGTTAAGCTCTTGTGCAAGAAGAAAGGTAGATTTAGGAGAGTTTTACCTGTGAAATGGTCTAATATCTTGAAATGATACAACATTAGTTTGTCATACCTGCCTTCTGAAGTTATGTAGAGTTTGATTCCCTTAAACAACTCCTGCCACTCCTCTTCTAAATGTGAAACTGGCATGCTCTTCTTCCATGCATTATGTCTGAATTCTTCCTTCAAATATGCTCTGAAATTTAAGTTTTTGGTGGCAGTCGTTTTGAACCAGCTCTAGCCCGATCTTGGTAAGATGGTCACTGCAGCGATGGAAGCTTCATCCACAATGATCTCCAAGGACCCAACACAGGCCTTATTCCTGTCAAATGTTTTATCAAAAGCCTCTACTGTTGATTGGTGATAGCCATTCTGTAGCCTCTCGACATACTCCATACAGCCTGCATTTAAGAAGTGTTTTTTCACTTCTGGTTGCCCATGTAGGAAAAACAGACTGTCCAATTATTTTCTCAATAATGAGCCACTGTGTCTCCTTGCCATTTGTGATTCAAAATCTCAAATGATTCTGCACACCAAACACTACAATCTTTTGTTCAGGCTGAGGTCTTGCGCTGGTGAAAGCACTCGGCTCTATCTTTCGACATTAAAAACTTAGCATACATTTGTGAGTG
>SNQJ01S0011032.1:115834-140804 GCA_010110895.2 Picea sitchensis
AACTAGTTATAAATGACAACAATGGGTAATGAATAAATGTTGAATGCTAATTGATGAGTTTTTGTGCAAGAGGGCAGTTTTGGGAAAAAGAGCCCCACACTCATTCACCCCCCCCTCTAAGTGTGGTAGGTGTGTCCAACATTCTTTTCAATGAATGTCTATTTAAGGGAGAGAGAGATTTATTTTCACTAACAAACACTAAGAAGGAATGTCCTCAAATAAATTTTCTTCAATCAAATCCAATGTGGTGCTAAAACTTTTTGGAAATGTCTTCTAATATGAAAATCAATCACTAAGATGTCTATTTATTGTTTGTGTTCGAATACTGATTAATTCAAAATGACACTTCTCTTGCCAATTAACCTTTTGAATCAAGGAAACTCAGACAAGCATAAGCAGGTCTCGTACAAACAATACACCCTCTTGCTGTGATCGAAAACAAGAAGCAAAAAAGAAAACAAAGAAAATCAATAATTTCACGCAAAAGAGAGATGTTGAAGAACAATGACCTCAAAAAAAACCAAATGAAGAGATTCGTAGACTTATGATGTCCTTCACCATAGTTTCTTTCTCACTCAAAAAGGAGAGAAAAAATAGTGCATTGATTTCAAATTCCCAGTAGCAGAAAAACTCAAAAAATAATGAAGAAGGCCACAAAATCTAAACAGCAAGGTATTTTTTCCTTAGAAGGAAGGATGTCAAAGTTCAGTGGCAAGAAGCAATGACTCTCAGAGAGGCCCAGCAAGTGAAACACAGAGATTGGACCCTAAAAAAAGCAATTTTGGAAAGGTTTTTTGCCAAATGAGGGTTGGCGCTCTGGTGTAAAGGGAACCAAGCGTTATAGCGCTCTGTCTAACACATCTAGGGAGCGTTGGCACTATGTTAACATAGAAACAAGGGTGCCAGGCTTAAAAAGCTCATGAAAATGTCCAAAAAATCCAAAATTTCAATCGAATTTCGGCAATCAAGCTGAGTGTGATGGGGTAAGGAGTCAATCAACACATGAAATCAAGAAAAAAGGGGTGAAAAAGGTCTGAAAACAATCAAAGGGTAAGACAAGGTCTATGAGGAAAAATCAAAACCAAAAGTTTCAATTCGATTGTCCCCAGTGGATTCGTCAGTTTTTGTTGAAGGAAAATCTCCCTACGGACAGGTAGATCTCCTCTTGAGAGCTAGACTCTTAACTCTTAAGACAGAAGATGCTTATCATGGACACTGACTTCCTTTTAGATCTATATAAACTGATGTATGAGGAAGAAGGAGAAAAGAAGTACCTTTTACCGACGTTTGTCCCTACACGCTCCGAGTTGAGCTCTGATCTTTCGCTCCTCGATAAGCCCTGTAGACAAACAATGGTACAACCACTTCCTACTCTACTGATATTAGCTTGAAATAGACCTATCTATTAGAGACAAGTTCATGTGAGATTAAACACAAACTAGAAATAAACAGGCCAAGCGTGTCATATTGATGAAAACAATGACGGAAGTAACTTACAACCGTAGATGTGAATGAAACAGCTTCGTCAAATCCCCTTTGTCTAACCCTTTCTCAAAAGATCCACAATCTAGATGACAACAACTTCACTGATTACTATCCTCTAGTTCACTGTGTGTTTCCTATGAGATCATAGGTTTCATGCTTCTAATTCTTCCCCCTTTCCACCATGATAGAGCATGCTTATATAGGTTTAGAGAGGCCTAACCTCTTGAGGTATCTTTAGGGTAAGTTGAGGATTTTCCTCCTTGAGTCAGGGATCTTCTCCTTATTCTCCTCAACAGACCAACTCCTGCCCAGAATAGGTAGCACTCCCTCAAAAGGGCCATCAGAGAGCTATAACGCTCCCTAGTAGGCTTTAGGGGGGCACCAACGCTCTTAAGATCAATAGCACTCCCCTGAAGGGATGTTCAGTGTTATAACACTCCCTAGCAGTTTGTAGGGGAGCAACAGCGCTCCTAAGAGAGATTTAGGGGAGCACTCTCTTCTAAAAACCTAGATTCAATGATTCTTTCAGGTGGCAAGAGGTACTCAACTTCAGTTAACCATTCCTCTTCCTTCAAATCAAGTGTTTGAGGCATTTTAAGTGTCGTCATAAGTATGACATAGGCATCATGGTAGTATTCTTTGCTTGACACTTGCGACACTTGCAACACTTATCGAAGCGAGTAATGTTGATGTGTAACAACCCCTTTGGCGCATGTGCTACTGGAGGCGTTGCACCTCCTTCCCTGGCACCACGTCGCGAATCTCTACGACATCCTCTAATCGTGAGTAACTCATGGACATGTTAAAGTTTTAATTAACGCTAAGTGATTAATTTAAGTGTATACTTCAGTGGAAGGTGTTGTTATCCATAGTCACAGGGTTGAACTCTCTTTGATACCATATTTAATACCCATCATTACACCCAACAAGTGACATGAAACACATAATTTTTTTGATTTATTTAAGGCTTCGTTAGGAAATATACGACACCAATTAATAACGACGCCATTGACACATAGTGCAATATATAAATGAAACAACATTAACACATTAACAACAATCACAACACAAAGTCGACACATCATCATCGTGAATGAAAAACACATACCGACACCATATCACAATAAATAACAACCCATAATTAGTGCGTTTGCACAATTAAAAATGACACACGTACAATATGAATCAAGTCTCTCAACTTGGCTCACTGGGAAAAACAATGGATTATTATAACCAAAATCATTTTTAAAGTAAGCGCATGATCCATTGCCAGATAACATATTCACTTAATGATCATTGCACATGATAATCCAATCATAAGGAGCTCACACAACAAGAAAGAGGAAAGCACATTATTAAGCCAAGGCATAAACATTTACACATCAACTAATTCCATAGCGCCTGCTACCTAACCGCCTATTCGTTAGAATAACCAAGGAGAAGGGAATTTAATATTAAAACGATGAGGATTCAACATTACTTAGTGGCACAAGTAAATTTAAGACTTAAAATTTATCTATCCCTAGTATTCTTAAGGCTCAGCGAGACAACCAGTTTACATTACCATTTAAAGCGAGCATATAATATTAAGGAATCTGAATATAACATCAAGGAAAAGTAATTAAGAAGAGCCCATAACACTAAAGATTCTAAACATAAATCAATAAATATGTCATTAAATGATGAGCATAAGCATTAAAATCTCTAATCAAAATCAAGAACTTACCATTAACACTCGCCAAAAAGGTAACTAGATAAGTAGAATAAGAATTTGCTACTATGATGGAATTGATGTAGGTGGCCCATCCTCTTGACCAAATCCCAATTCAATGGTTTCTTACAGTAATTACAGTGACCCCTATTCAACAATTTAGTTGTTTCTCAATCTACGTTATTGATGTGAAAGAATATCTTTAGATGCAGTGACCCAATTTGCAAAGGAATTTAATTTAATTATTATTGGGATGGAATTAGAATAGAATTTCAGTCCTTGGTAAAGATAAGTTGTGTTATCACTCATAAGGAAAATTTGGATTGATTTCAATTGCTATTGAAACATTGACAATAATTTAATTAGGGACGGGTTGTTGAGGGAAATTAAGAAGAACAAAAACACCTAAACCGATCAAATGGTAATATGATTAAGATAACAAAAGAATATTAAAGTGTGATTAAGAATCTGAGTTGTCTCCATTAATATATATATATATATATATATATATATATATATATTCATTGTCTATATATAAAAAGTGTTGTCTATCATATATGAAATTGTTGTCATCATATAAAATTGTTTTCTATCATATATAAAATCGTTTTCATATATAAAGTCACTGAAATCAAAAGTTGAAATTTACATCCTATCATATGCAAACTGAATAATATTGTTACACTAAACTCTCAAAATTACAGTAATCGCTCAATCACAGTAATTGCTCATCAATGCTCAACAAAAATCATTGTAATTTTCTCAACAATCAAATTGTTGTCTATCATATATAAAAATTGTTGTCTATCATGTAAACTCATTGTCATCTATAAAAAAAATGATGTCTATCATATATATGAAATCAATGTCATATATAAAGTCACCGAATTTAAACGTCAAAATTTACATCCTATCATATACAAACTGAATAATATTGTTATACTAAACTCTCAAAATTACATTATTCTCTCAATCACAGTAATCACTCATCAACGCTCAACAAAAATCATTGTGATTCGCTCAACAATAAAATTTCTCTCAACAATAAAATTGTTGTCTATCATATATAAAATTGTTTTCTATCATATATAAACATTTTTTCTATCATATAAAATCGCTCATCAAAAACACTGAAAATAGCTCAACAAACACATTGTGAATCACTCAACAATCAAAGTAATTGCTAAAAATAACACTGAAAATCGCTCAACAAACACACTGTGAATCACTAGACAATCAAAGTAATTGCTCAAAAAGATGATTGTAAATCACTATTGAAGGGAGGGGTTACAAAGAAAAATGTGTTTTAAGGGAAAACATCAAAATAATCACATGGGATAAGGAGGGTATAAACGCCCAAAAGAGAACTCTATGCTGGCAGAGAAATGATCCTACAGTTATTATCCATGCACAGGAAAGCAGTGCATTTGAATCTAAATATTTAACACCAAAGTGAAAGAGTGTCGATTCGGCTCCTGACTGACTGCTCAGGAACAAACTAATAACTTAAAGGATAAAGGACTTCAGAATATAAAAACATAATTTTCATCCAGACCTTCTCCGTTGAGAACAATAATGAAAAAAAGTGCAATCAAGGAATACAGAAAACGCAGGCAGGGGATACAAAAGCATAGGCAAGGATTTGAGTCCCGGGCTCATTCGGGCCACGTGCAAATAGAGAGTCACTTAGAAATAAAAGATACCATAGATGGAAAGGTTTCCTATAGGATGAATCAAGCGACAAGGGAAATACATAGATAACAAAATCCTCAAGGAAATATCATGGTAGTGAATCGTCATCCGAATACAGTAAAATAAACAAGTGTAAACTAAATTTTACTAAAAATAACAATTTTAATAGGTGTACCTTTACCGACCAGGAGGAAGATAATATGTCCTCCCATTTTTTTTCTCCATCCAGATCCTTCTTGCCGACTGATGAGACCTCACCAGTACCTCCCAGCCAACACTAGGGGTAGTATTCTTATCCTTGATCCCCTCGAGCTGCAAGGGGGCACACACACAATACCAAAAATGCTAGCACCCAACACACCTTGCAAGGTCGATCTACCACTCGTTACTGGAGTTGGGTATCCCAACTCCCACAAGACAAAGTTAAGTCAAGATGAAATTTCAGCAGCATAACATTACGTAAGCTAGATGTGTGTCCATACTCCTCCTCCTCCATCTCTTTTATAGAGTTCTTAGTCTATAGTTTCCCAAAACCTCATTATATTCCTTTTTCATTTATTTAATTAGGAAAAACCTCCCCCGTACACATGTCGCCCGATCCCTAGTTGCACAAGAAAATCAATTTTATTAATTAATTAAATATTCCTATTTCCCTCACCCACCTAAAAGCGTTCCTAAAAGCGCTCCTCGGTGTCCCAATATTCCCTTACAATTCTTAAATGACTTACACCTTACTTAATTCCTAGTTGAGTTGATAAATAAAAAGTTCCAAAGGCTAGATTACCCTTTTTATTTTATTTTTCCCCTTTTCCTTAGGTTCCCCCTTTTCTTTAAGTTTCTATTTTCCTTAAATTTTCCCCCTTTTTATAACTAAATTTAGAATTAGCAGGTTTAGACAAAAACAACCAAATACCTCTTTTATTAATTAAACCTTTATTAAAATTTCCTCTTTAATTATTAATGCTTGAATTCGCTAATTAGTTATAAAAAGAACCTTTACTGAAATGAAATTTTATAAAAGAACCTTAGTGAATTGAAATTTTATAAAATAACCTTAGTGAATTGAAATTTTATAAACATAACCTTAGTGAATTAAGATTTCCACTTTAATTCGATTATGTGTCTAATTAGATTTTTTTGTTCTAAGGTTCTACTCAGACCTAGGTTTTAAATTCACTAGGCTTGGGGAAAGTTCTTAAGGGAAACATTAGTTATTAAACTTTACTTATCACATCATTTATTTTAAGGCTGACCAGGTCCTAAGGAGGCACAGTTTTCTAGGCACTAGGTTTATTTACTTACCAGTTAAAATCACGACGTGCCCTTCAAGATGCACTACGTGATCCAAGGGTGCCACTCGCCTCTTTCCATTTTATTTGTGTGACATGCCCTTCAAGACGCACTACATGCTCCAATGGTGCACTCGCCTCTTTCAGTTTTCTTTGTGCGACGTTCCCTTAAAGATTCACTATGTGCACCAAGGCTGACACTCGCCTCTTCTCTAAATTTGGTATATATCAAACTCCTGGAGTCAATACTATGTCATGTGATCTTGTGGGAAACTAAGGTTCTCTAAGGAATAAGGACCATGCCTTATCGTCTGCCCCTCAGAATCATCGTGAGTGACTATCACAGTCTTCCCTCACGACATCGTGGGTCTTCTCCAACTAGGTAATCATTAACCTACAGTTCAAGCCACAATGGGATTGCTAGTAGGCCGTGGCAGGGCTGCTGCCACACCTCTCCCTAAATGTCACTGGTTGTCGTGCATGACCCCTTTAATCCAATTGTGAGTCTGGACGAAAAACTATCATCATCCTTCATCATCAACGAATCATGTTAGCAATAAAAATCAACATCATAATATCTAATCATATGTACATATGTCACATCAACAAAATTCAAACCCTAACAGTCCACTTCCTAACTCGATATGGAGTCCAAGGGGTTTCATCGATGCCTCGACATCCTCAACGTCTAGAGTCCTTCACACTAAGGATAACCTAATCAATAACACCCATCGATGTAAATACAACAAAAATAACATAACATCAAATCCACAATGTCTCATAATCATAATCAAGCAGGAAATAGTATAATGACCCGGATCACTTGCACGCAAGTGTCCTCAAAGAATAAGTCTGCACAGTGCGCACAAGATCATGATGTTATAGGAATGAACACTGTGAGCAATGTCATTTTCCAACAAGCATTGGGTTTTCATGGATATTCTCAACAAGTTCCACTTACAGAGTGCAAGATTGAAGGCTACAAATTATGGTTGGATGAGATGGCCCAAAATTTGATGGAAGGTTATCTACTATGTTTACGAACTAAAGGAGTAATGGTCAAGTTTTCTCAAGAGAATAGGATAATAAGGAAATTGGGAAGGTTCCAAAGGTGCAAGAGAGAGATAAAGGCACCATCACCCCAAGGCCAATGATGATGACCCATTTCCTTCCACTCAAATTTCCTCCTAGGGGAAAAATAATGACGCGGCTAGAGACTGAATTTGGGCATCAAGTTCAAAAGGTATCGAGATAAAAACTGGATGAAGTGCCCTTGCATTCTTAATCCTATCCTAGTGGAGTGGGGCACCCAACCCTCTTATAAATATCATAAACTAAAAATCATAATACACAATTTGTTGAAGATAATTGTTACCATGGAATTATCAGTAAATTATCGTTAGTTTGGGAGAATTAGTTCATTGAATTATATATCATCTTAAAGGGTTTTATGTTGGTCTGAGATCATCATTTCAAAAGAGACTTTTATTAAAATTTAGGATTCCAAAATATACATAGATCATCGCCAACAATAAAATTTATTCTTATTAAATATATAAATTAAAAATACTATAAAGTAAATATAGCATATACCAAGGTTTCAAAGAATCACCTTGGTTGAGTTCGTGCGATATTATTGCCAATTATATATATATACACACACACACTAAAATATCAAAGTACTTTCATATTTCATTACAGATCTAATATGTTGCAAACAATCATAGGACAAGTACTTATGTATTGCATTACATATCTAATATGTTGCAACAACATAGGGCTATAAATAATTGTAAGGGTGGCACACTGCTTCCTTCCTGTATGTAGCAGTAGGATTTCATAATAATGTGAAAAAAAACCAGGAATATTAGATAATGAAGGAATCAAAACACAAACATCATTATCTAATTATCTAATTCATCATTATCTAATCCCACATACAAATATTTAACCAAACTAATAATGCAAAACTTTACACCTTTGTACCGTAACCGAATATGGAGAATCCAAATTTGTTGTCATGCGCTCGTCCTCTGTCCAACTCTTGATTGCTAACCACTGAAACCTCACTGGTACCTCCCAACCAATGCTATGTTGGGTGTGTGTTATATTCTTTGCATGTGTGTGTGTGTGGGTGCGTCAGATACGAATTCGTACCTCCCAACCAATGCTATGTTGGGTGTGTTATATTCTTTGCATGTGGTATGCCAGATAATGAAAAACGTAAGATCCACAATCCCTTCCTAGGTTCTACAAGTGCAGTTCTCTGTTATTATCAGATGCTCGGGCAATGCCTCAATTTTTTTTTTGGGTGGTTTTTGCTATTTTAGCGGATTTTGCTATTTTAGTTGATTTGTAAATTAACTGATTAAAGGATTAGGTTTTGGTATCTACGTATCACCTAAAAACATTTCATATTGTATGGCTTAATGGTGAAATTTGATATAATGAAAATAAGAAAGGTTTTCCTATTGAGGGTTTCCGTAAAGAACTCTCATGGTAATTATGTGTATGAGCCATTGATTAATTCTATGTATTGCCAATATATGCATTGCTTTACTTCTAGGTTTAAAAATTACATAGGGGGTACTCTTCTTCCATTTATCCCCCGGTTTGCAAAGGGGACATGCACACAAAAACTGGAGAAAATCTATCTCCCACCAAGGTCAGGCTACCACTCCATTCACCTTCCGGCATCCTTACAATAAAACTATCAGAAAAAATATTGTAGCGAATCCCATTTCACCGGGGCTGTCCCATACTCCTGCTACTCCATCTCTTTTATAGAGTTTTCTTTATGATTAGTTGTCAAAGCCCTCATTAGATTCTTTTTATTAAGTTTCTTTTAGGATAAACCCACCGCATTAACACATAGTTACCCAATCCCTTGAATTCAGAAAGTAATTAATTAATTTAATTTAAATGGCCAATTTCCCTCACCCAACTAAAAGTGTTCCTAAAAACTCTCCTCGATGTCCCTTTATTCCCTTACATTCCTTTTAATGATTAATGCCTTTCTTAAATCTTAGTTGAGTTAGAAATTAGAAAGTTCTCTAGGCTAGATTACCTTCTATGTTCCAAATTCCATTTGTATTAAATTTCCGCTTTTTTGGACCTAGTTCTAAATTAGCAGGTTTGTACTTAGCCAATATTTAATCTTTTTAAATAATTTAACCCTTCAAAAATTTATCTTTTTAATATAAATTTTCACCCCCCCATTTTCTTCATCCCCCCTTTTATTACTTGCTTAATTAAATTTTAGTTCTCAATACGTATTTAGACCTAGGCTTAAATTATTTTAGGCTCAACATAAATTGTTGTTAAGGGGAAGTTTATTTTATTAATCTATACTCATGCAATGTTCATTTTAAGGCTGACCAAGTCCTAAGGAGACATAGTTTTCTAGGTACTAGGTTCATTAACTCACCAGTGTAAGAATAGCAGTGTGCCCTTCAAGATGCACTATGTGTTCCAATGGTTCCACTCGCCTGCATTATTGTTTGATTTATGTGACATGCCCTTCAAGACACACTACGTGCTCCAAGGGTGTCACTCGCCTTTTCACTGATTTTGGTAGACATCAAAATCCTGGAGTCAATACTCTGTCAGGTGAACTTGTGGGATACTAAGGGCCTCTAAGTAATAAGGACCATGCCTTATTGTGTGCCCCTTACAATAATTGTGAGCAACTATCATAGTCTTCCCTCATGACATCGTGGATCTCTCAAACTAGGTAATTGTTAACCTATAATTCAAGCCATGACGAGAGTGCTAGTAAGTTGTGGTAGGGCTACTGCCACACCTCTCCCTCAATATCTCTGGTTGTCATGTGAGACCCCTCTACTCCAAATTTGAGTCTGATTAGCAAGCTATCGTCAGCCTGCATCCATCAACAGACATGTCAGTGATCCATAAACAACATGATATTATATTATTCATATGTCACATATGCAATAACAAAAATACGCAAACCATAAACAATTTACTCCTTGACTCGATCTAGATTCTAAGGAGGTCCATCGATGTCGTCGAAATCCTCAACCTATCAAGAGTCCTGCACACTCAGGAGAAATCAGTCAATAGCACCTGTCTATACATAATAACATAACATAACATCATAAATCACAATCTCATCATCAGAATCCATAAGAGAAGAAATCACTCATATAATGAACTGGATCACTTACACGCAAGTGTCCTTAAATATTAAGTCACATAAAAAGTGCAAGTAAGAGAGGGATGTTACATACACCCCCTCTTGTTTTAAACTTTATCCCGAAGTTTCATAGTATACAAATGCATAAATAAAGTATCTAACAATATTGAAATGTCTAGCCATCATACCAAAGGGGAAATTGATCACGCATATCATATGCATCCTCCCAGGTAGCTGAGTGTGGACTATAATTGTCCTACTAGACCTTGACCTGATCGATAGTTCAACATTGTAGTTGTCGAATGCGATGGTCCAGAAAGTAGATTGGCTCTGTCGTGAGTGCACCCTCACCCATCATCCTCCAAGAACTCAGTCAATCTCATGCATAGGATCATGGACATAAAGTCACACACAGACATGATATAAACATTGTGCAATGCCTAAAAGAATGAGGCATAGCTATCCATTAGTCCCTTCATAATTATGGTTGATGCAATGCGCATCAAAAAACTCTTCTATCGATCCTTCGCTTCTTCCATCCCCTTTCATATCATTTTTAATTGTTCCTCCAAATTTTGTATCGCTTTTGGTCCTACCATGACCCCGTCCTCAAGTTGATCCTAAGTCAAGGTGTCTGACATGGTCTCCCATTAAGAAACTCAAATGGTGTCATATTAATGGTGCTTTGATGGCCGTTGTTGCATGCAAACTTGTCCAATGGACAAAAATATTCCCAATGTTTCTGTTGGTCCAACACACACATATGCATCCAACCTTCCCAAATTGGTGCGTTCATTTGGTCAACCTATCTATCTCAAGGACATGTTGTACTAAAGTTTAGTGGTGTTCCCAAGGCCTCTTGGGAACTTGTCCAATTCATCTTACAAACATCGAATCCCTTATCGGACACGATTCCTTTCATACGTCTAGAAGTCTCAAAATCTCGTTGATATAAAGTATAACTATATCTGGTGCTTGATGCATCGTACACACAGGTACAAAATATGAACGCTTCGTCAGAGTGTCAACTGTCATGATATTTTGGTCGTGCCTCCTTGCCATCAATGGAAATTCAATAATGAAGTCCATCGAAATGACCTCCCATGTCGATTTCAGAATAGTGTGTCATTGTAGCAATCCTACCAGATGTCTATGTTCATTCTTCACCTTTCAACCTTCCATACATCTCACCATGTAGTTGATGATGTCCTCCTTTATCCCTTCAAGAATAATAAGGGCTTAAGGTCTGTCCCGATCCTCATGACTCTTGGATGAGCCATGTACACTTCTCTATGAGCTTCGCATAAAATCAAAACTTCTAAATTTTTCGTTGGGGGGTAAGTAAATCCAGTTATGATATCTCAAATATTTGTTGTTGTCCATAGTATAACCCTCAATTTTGGTACCAACATGGTGTCTTGTCAGAAAAATTCCTTACCCTCTCTAAAACAATTAGTGTCGGGTTGTAGTCAGAATCCTTTCACGTAGATTCGTTTCAAGAGGTATCATTGAAAATATGTCTGGTCTCCAACTCAACACATCTGCCACTCTGTTCATTGTTCATTTTAAGTAGGAAATCTCAAATCGTAATCGATAATCAATTATGACCAACGCCTTTACTGAGCATTCAAGTCATTTTGTGTAAAAAGGTGTTGTAAACCAAAGTGGTCCATTTTTAGCTCAAATTTTCATCCAATCAGGTAGTGTCTCTACACTCTCAGAGCATACATGATGGCTAACAACTCCAAATTGTGTGTTGTGTAGTTCTCCTCATGCTTCCTTAACTTCCTCAAGATGAAAGCAATCACTCAATCGTCTTGCCTCAAGACTCCATCTAAGCCTTCCATGGATGCGTCAGTGCATCCCAAGAATCCCTCGTCCACATTGAGGACTTTTAGTTCTGGCATTGTTGTCCACAACACCTTGAGCCTTCGGAATGATTTTTTACATTTCTTGGTCCATACAAAACTCTTGTTCTTCTTCTGCAAATCCGTAATCATATTTTCTATCCTCGAAGAACCCTCGACGAATCGTCGATAATATCTCGCTAAAACCATGAAGCCATGCACTTCTGGGACATTTGTTAGTGCAAGCCACTCCATAATAGCCTCTACTTTCATTGGATCCACAACAATACCTTCACCAAAGATAACATGCCCTAAACAATGAATCCTCAATGGCATTGTGAATGCTTCTCGTAAATGTTTTCCCTCATAACACTGTAGTACCAAGCATATAAGTTCGTCCTGATCTTCTGTCATCCGATAATATATCAAAATGTTGTCAAGGAATACTCAATGGTAGTCAAGCAAAGTCTCCATGACCCATCTTTCTTTCGTATGAAATTGACAGGATCACTCCAAGGTGATACACTTGGACATATAAGTCCTAGGTCCAAAAACTCCTTCAGTTTCACTTTCAACTCCTCTAACTTAGGGGTTGACATCTGATAAGGATTTCTTTCCATTGGTTTAGTCCCAAGTTTTAGGTTGATGGTAAATTCTATCTTGGCTTTGGGCGAGACACCTTGTAATTCTTCTGGGAATCATGTCTGCAAAATCTCGTACTACCAGAAGGTCTTCTAATCCTTATGCCACACCCTTGTCATTCGATGCTAAGTATGCATATAACTTCCATACTTGCACGTGCTCTCTGTAGTTGTAGGGAAGAAATGAACCTCAGGAACACTCCTCGTTTTCTTCCTACAATGACACTTCTTTTTTCTTCATTGTCGTTCCAACTCAACCGCCTCATCTTACCGTTGAGTATCACATCATGTGATTCCCACCAATCCATATTGATCATGTCGTCATAAGATCTTAAGATAGTGACATAGTTCAGTACTTGATTACACTATCCCCAGGTTAAAGCGACAATTCATACCCCTTCCTCCAACCATCTGATTGGTACCCTAATCCACATCAATGAATCTAAACTCATCCTGTCGAATTCCCTTTCTCAATCCCTTCAGTGAGGTAGTATAATTAGATCTCTTCATAGCATCGAGGTCTAACAAATACTAAAATTTCATTTGGCGACGACACCTGATGCCTCGAGCACAGTGGACTGGTGCTCGACCTAGAGGTTATTTTACCATGATCATGAATCCTATGGGCCTTTCCCATCTCTGTGAAGGTAGTGTGTCCTATGACTCGATCACTCTGGTCCTTTCAACCAGAAAGTATTGCTTGTATGGTGAATATCCATGTGATCATCGCCTACCTCCAGTCCAATACACCTGGCCTCAGAACAAAAGTTATTGGCTCACCAGCCTAAGATCTTGGTATATTTTGCTTACAAGCCTAGAGGGTGAATTCTAGTGGTGTTGTCGCAGATGCGGTGGTCCCCCATAGGGATCCCTCTACTAAGGAACCTAATGTCAAGGTGTTGTGAAAAATGGTCCTATAGATGTATCTTGATACCAAGAGGTCTGGTCTGGATGACGTCTAATGTTGTTGTGCACCAGATGTTTTTATTCCAAATAGTATTGTAGGAGTCCTTCCCGAACTCACATGGTCAAATATTCCTTATCTAATAGGCCT
The DNA here is from genome assembly GCA_010110895.2 of Picea sitchensis. Classification (NCBI taxonomy): domain Eukaryota; kingdom Viridiplantae; phylum Streptophyta; class Pinopsida; order Pinales; family Pinaceae; genus Picea; species Picea sitchensis. Next base: position 129,710 of record SNQJ01S0011032.1, read on the forward strand.
ACTGGACTACATCATGCAATGTCCGAGGCATTTAGTTCCTCACCTTTGCATGAAATATTGAGTTACGGCCAGTCACAAACTTGTCGATCTCCAACGTCTTTGTTGTTTAGATGCGAGGCATACCTAAGTAGCTCCATAAATCTGGTCTCATAATCTAGAACCATACGACCACCCTGTCATAAGGCGATGAACTCGTCGAGCTAGCACTCAATGAATTCCTCTGACAAATACATCTCCCATAACGTTCCTCAAACTGTTCCCATAACATGACTTCGACGAACAAGTTTAGTTGAGGTAGGAGTGTCTTCCTCCATAGAAGAGTTCTCCCCTTTAGCTGAAGATCGCCTATGCAGACCTTTGTGTTGGAGTTCGTAACTATGAAGTGTGACACACATTTCTTAGCTCTCCAACCATGCCTCAACGGTCGAGCCATCCATGGCACTTGTGGACTCATGAACTTAACCCTCTTAATCTTTTCGTGAAATCTACCAGTACTGGATGGGGCACGCTGTGGACCCTCAGGGGTACAGGCACACTGGCCTTATCTCAACACATATGGTTAGTCAAGGGTTCTAACATTCCCTGGAAGGACCTTGTCAGTAAATCCACATCCCTCACATCAATCGACTCCTGCCCAGGGACTCATTATTCCCCTTGGGATTTAGTCTCCTAGGGTTCATACACTTCTAGAGGCATCGCGCCTCCTTCCCCAACACCACGTTATGAATCTTTTCGGTGTCCTCCAATCATGATTACCACAAGGACAGGTTAACAATTCAATCAACATTGAGTATTAATCAAGGTATTATTTCAATGGAAGGCATGGCTATCCATAGTCGTAGGGTTGAACCTGCTATGATACCATATGTCACATACCCACCATTACAACAACCAAAGTGAAAACAACAGGTAAAAACAAAATTATTTTAGTGTTGCTTTAGGAAAAATACATCACCATTTAATAATTTCATCATCGACAAAAGTGAATTATCTAAATGAAACAACAATAATGCATTAACAACAGTCATGCAACAAAGTCGACACATCATCGTTGTGAATGACGAACACATATCGACACCATCATTCATTACAATAAATTATTCGGTGCAAGAAGTAAAACCAATCAACCATTCAATACATTGATCCTTCAATGCGCGCAGAATAAAAATCCCAACAATCAATCATTACCGTAAAATTTCATTGTGTGTGAGAAAAGTCAAATCTAAACATTAACCCAAACATCATTCCATGCACGTTTTAATATTAATCACTTGATTACACATGCCTCATCAGTAATCGATGTGCACCAAAATCTAACCTGTAATCACAACAAATCCCTATCTCCAATATTGCAATCACTCGTCAGAATAAATTGCATTTCACGCAAGAGACTAGAATCTAAAACTATCACCACTACCTAAAGTTCAGTGCATGGAAGGAGTTTAATTTCTCAACCCTAGCAACCTATAGTAAAAGTAGATCAGTTCATATACACTTGGGAATCAGATTCCAAAAACTGCAATAAACGTAGCATAGATGATGAAAAATTCGTTGCAGAGAACTCACTTGGATAGAGACAGGAATGGAGGGAGGAATAATACATATAGAAGTATTCTCTCAGGAGGAATGAAGACTCGGGAGGGACACTTTGGAGGAGACCTACTCCCAATGTAGAAGAGAGGGCGTAGAGTGATAATCGCCTATTTGATGAAAGAAGAAGAGCGTTAATTTATTTTAACCAAGATCGATAACCTCTGGAAGGAACACTGCAAGTGTTGAAGTTGTCCAGAAAACAATCAGTTTTCTTGGGAGGAATTTCCATTGCATTTTTAATCATATCCCAATGGAGTGGGGCACCCGACCCTCTTATAAATATCATAAACTAAAAATCACAATACACAGTTTGTTGAAGATCATTGTTACCTTGGTGAAATTACCTTTAGTTTGGGAGAATGAGTTCACTGAATTATATATCATCTTAAAGGGGTTTATGTTGGTCTCAGATCATCACTTCACAAGAGACTTTTATTAAAATATAGGATTCCAAAATACACATAGATCATCGCCAACAATAAAATTTATTCTTATTAAATATATAAATTAAAAATACTAGAAAGTAAATATCGCATATACCAAGGTTGCACATAATCACTATGGTTGGGTTCGTGCGATATTATTTCCAATTATATATATACTAATATACTAAAATATTAAAGTACTTCTATATTGCATTACATATCTAATCTGTTGCAAAAAATCATAGGACAAGTACTTATGTATTTCATTACATATCTAATATGTTGCAACGACATTCCTTCTTGTATGTCATGGTAGGATTTCATAATGATGTGAAAAACAACCAGGAAGATTATCTAATGAAGGAATGAAAACACATACATCATTATCTAATTATCTAATCCCACATACAAATATTTAATGAAACTACTAATGAAAAACTTAACACCTGCGTACCGTAACCGAAGATGGAGAATCCATTGTCCTACGCTCACACTCCATCCATATCCTACCTGCTAACCATTGAGACCTTACCGGTACCTCCCAGCAAATGCTACGGGTACTCTTCTTCCCCCTAAGCCCCCCTGAGCTGCAAAGGGGCCATGCACATAGAACCCAGAGAAAATATTTCTCCCATCTCGCCTCGCAAGGTCGAGCTACCACTCCCTCTCGAGATGGGCATCCCAATTCCCACAAGAAACATATCGACAGCGTAAATCTAAGCCTACCAATCATCCCTATACTCCTCCTCCACCATTCCTTTTATAGAGTTTTCATTGTGATTAGTTTCCAAAACCCTCATTAGATTCTTTTTATTAAATTTCATTAGGAAAAACGTCCCCTGTACACATGTCACCCAGTCCCTTAGTTGCATCAGAAATTAATTAATTAATTTAATTTAAATGGCCAATTTCCCTCACCCACCTAAAAGCGTTCCTAAAAATTCTCCTCGATGTCCCTTTATTCCATTACATTCCTTTTAATGACTAACGCCTTTCTTAAAGCTTAGTTGAGTTAGAAATTAGAAAGTTATCTAGGATAGATTCCCTTCTATGTTCCCCATTACATTTGTATTAAGTTCCCCCTTTTTTGGTCCTAGTTCTAAATTAGCATAGAAGGTTTGTAGTTAGCCAATCTTTAATATTTTTAAATAATTTAACCCTTCAAAAATTTCTCTTTTTAATTTAAATTTTCACCCCCCATTTTCTTCATCCCCCCTTTAATTACTTGTTTAATTAAATTTAGTTCTCAATACCTATTTAGACCTAGGCTTAAACTATTTTAGGCTCAAAAAAAATGTTTGTTAAGGGAAAGTTTATTATTATTAATCTTTACTCATGCAACATTCATTTTAAGGCTGACCAAGTCCTAAAGAGACATAGTTTTCTAGGAACTAGCTTCATTAAGTCACCAGTGTAAGAATCACAATGTGCCCTTCAATATGCACTTCATGCTCAAAGGGTTCTAGTTGCCTGCATTTGTGTTTCATTTACGTGACATGCCCTTCAAGACGTACAACGTGATCCAAGGGTGCCACTTGCCTTTTGACTGATTTTGGTAGACGTCAAACCCCTAGATTCAATACTTCGTCAGGTGACCTTGTGGGAGACTAAGGGACTCGAAGGAAGAAGGACCCTCCCTTATTGTGCATCCCTTAGAATCAACATGAGTGACTGTCACAGTCTGCCCTCATGGCATCGTGTATCTCTTGAACTAGTTAATAGTTAACCTACAGTTCGAGCCATGAAAAGAGTGCTAGTAGGATGTGGCAGGATTGTTTCCACACCTCTCCCTCAATATCTATTGTTTTCCTGTGTGACCCCTCTACTCCAAATGTGAGTCTGATTAGCAAGCTATCATCAACCTACATCCATCAACAAAAATGTCAGTGATCCATAAACAACATCATATTATATCAGTCATATGTCACATATGCAATAACAAAAATACGCAAACCATAAACAGTCCACTCCCTGACTTGATCTAGAGTCTAAGGAGGTCCATTGATATCGTTGGCATCCTCAACCTATCAAGAGTCCTGAACACTCAGGAGAAACTAGTCAATAACACCTTTCTATGCATAATAACATAACATAACATCATAAATCACAATCTCATCATCAGAATCCATAAGCGAAGAAATCACTCATATAATGAATCGGATCACTTGCACGTAAGTGTCCTTAAAGAATAAGCCACTTCAGAAGTGCATGCAAGAGAAGAATGTTACAGGGGCCAAATACTTCAGTAAGATTGATCTGAAGTCTGGATACCATCATGTCCCAATAGAGAAGACACATGTATGGAAGACTTGCTTCAAGTCAAAAGAAGGTATTTTTGAATGGTTGGTCATGCCCTTTGGTTTGAAAAATTCCCTATCAATTTTCATGAGGATGATGGATGATATCTTGCATTCTTTGACCAAATAGTTTTTAGTGGTGTATCTAGATGACATCCTCATCTATAGAAAGACTTGTGTAGAACACTTTCAACATATTCAACATGTTCTACAGACCCTATGATAGCACAATCTATATACCAACTTGAACAAATATTCCTTCGACATGGACAGGGTGTTGGAAGATTGGTTGTTGTCATTGATGTCAACCCTAGTCATGGGTTTTGGACCGCAAGATTGATGAAGGCATTTCGACATGAAGGAAAATTCACATGCAGATACAAAACCCATGGATGGATAGTATACATCATGTTGTTTCCGGTGGTATGTGGCATGTCACGTGGATTCTCATGGTTGAGGAGAAATGAATTTTTGAAGATGACAAAGTGAATTGAAGAAGGAAGTACATGTAGGCCCTGAAAATAATTAAAGAAAAGAATTACAAAATAAGAAAGTGTCAAGTCGGCCCTAATGTTAAAAGGAAGTGACATAGAGGGATGATGGATGATATCTTGTATTTTTGGACCACCGTTTTAGTGGTGTATCTAGATGACATCCCTATCTATAGAACAAGACTTTGGTAGAACACTTTCAACATATTCAACATGTTCTACGAATTTCAAGGATATAATAATCTATATGTTCAACTTTGAACAAATATTCTCACATGGATGTAGGTTGTAAGATTGGTTGTTGTCATTGATGTCAACCTAGTCATGGGTTTTGGACCAAGATTGATGAAGGCATTGGACATGAAGGAAAATTCATTATGTGATACAAAACCCATGGATGGATAGTATACATCATGTTGTTTCCTATGGGATGTGGCATGTCACGGGATTTCATATGGTTGAGGAGAATGAATTTTGAAGATGACAAAGTGGGAATTGAAGAAGGAAGTACATGAGTCCTCCCAAAATAATTAAAGAAAAGAACTACAAAAATATTGAAAAGGTCAAGTGCCCGGGTCTCCTGAAGGCGTAGCTAGTACATAAATGGTATAAATAAACATCATTATACACATTCATTTGATACAATTTGAATTTACAGGAAATAAGAAGAAAAAGAAGGATTTCAAGGGAGGATGAAGTCTCTTTGGTGATGTGTTCTATGTATGTTATTTTCAAGTCATCCACCATTTTCTATAACCTTTTTCTAGAACGATCTGCATGGTGAAATTGTTGGTATTGATAAGACATATCAAGGTACTCCTCCTCGGTAAAAAAAAAATTCAAATTTTGATTCACTATAATTATGGAGATACACCTGGTGGAAGATAGGGTTTCCAGGACCAACCTCGCTTAGTCACAAACAAAGGTTCGGTAAAACACCATAACTTCTTCTTAGAGAATCAAAATGAAGTGGGGCAAATTTCATTGGAAAAGAGTACAAAATTTAGTTTCCTTTTTGTGAGTTTCAGAGTCGTATGATAATTATTGAGCATGGGGCATTGAGGCAGTTCACTTCCCAATAGACTAGAATTGAATAAAGTCACCATTCTTTCTATAACCCCTCTTTGGGGAGGATTCAAGGAGGAAAATTGGAGGATTTTCAGATAATACATTGAATAATATTTTCATTCACGGTGAATTTAGAACTCCAAGAATCTTTGAATAATTGGCAGAAATTGGAAGTCTCAAGAAGAGTTAGGTTCTATGTGATGATTGGTTGATGGTGATGATTTGAATGTAAAGTTTCCATTATCTCCTGCTATAACCCTTGGGTGGAAGGAAAGGATGGAGAGTTAATATCTCTCTTGATATTTGAGGATAGTATATTCCCTTGGAGGTTTATCCCTCCCTCACATTTGGAAGTTAGATACCTTGAAGTAATTCTCTTGAACAAAACTATTGATTATTTCATATATTGTGCATGGTGTATTGTGGTGTGCTTGTAACTCTTTATACTATTGTTCATTGCTCATTGATATAATTGAATGGTTTTAATTATGTTGAAAATGTTTTTAAATTCTACTTGATATTGATCCACCCTCTCAAAGATCAACAATTGGTATCATATTAGTTACCTCTCAAGACAATTCTAACCAATCGGAAGGAAGATCCTATGTAGAAATGGAAGACAACATTCAAAATGGATTCACCATTTGATGGAAGAAATTTTGGACACTGAAAATGAATGGAAACTTACTTGAAAGATCTTAAGGCAGATGTTTGGCCTCAGAGTCAGGATACAATGCTTTAAAGAAACCAAAGACTCCAACCCTAAGGAAGCAAAGGAACAACAAACCTGCAATAGATACCATCCCGCTGATGGTTTGACAGATTCAAGAAATCCAAGGTGGGATCATGCACATCAAAATATCTTTGAACAAGCTACAAGAACTTTTACACAAGGGAAAAAAGAAATGGTTGAAGCAATGTGTTGAAGAAGATTGCAACATCTCGCATTTCCAAAGAAAATAGAGGGTCGTATTTCTTTGATTTAATTGTGAAGGAGTTAGGTCATGTTGAATTTGAATTCCCTCATCCAAGGATTGAAAGATAGGACAATGAAGAAGAAGAAAATCATGAAGTATAAATGATTCAACAAGAAGATGAGAATCTTGAAAAAATTGAAGGCTGCTGAGATTTCGAAAATAGCAAGCCTCGAGACACAACGTGAAAACCAAGAAGTGAATTAAAATATGAAAAGACCATTGGTAGATTGAAGAAACAATTAGAAGACTCTCTGTAAACTAAGAGAAGAAACCATTTTCAAGAAAACTCTTACCAAGGAAGCAAAGAAGAATAGAAGACCAAAGAAGGTCCAAATGATAAAGAAAGAAGAAGATTTTGAGAAACTTGAACAAGAAGTTGTCTCATTGAGGAAGAGATTAAGAAAATATCAAGTTTCAAAAGAATTAACACATCTTGATGCATGGGTGAAACTTCATACAAAGAAGATGCAAATACCAACAAGAAGGGTTAAGAAAGAGCTACACAAATAATTTGATGAGAAGTGGACCAGATACTAGAAAGAAGGAATGATTACAAAAGAGATGAATGGTCCAAGAAGACTCCTCCTACCTTCGTGAATCAAAGAAGCTTCAACCCAAGCATGAAGCAGGCCATGTAAGAGTAGATAATGAACCTGCATGAACTTGCTATCACAAAGAAGGTCACTTACTCCCTAATATCAAAATTTCTTTAATATTGTTATACTGCAAAAATTTTGGACATAAGGCAATTAATTGTAGAATAAAATGAAAAGGAAAACAAATATGCAAGAAACATGAATGGTGTAAAGGCATGATATGGAAATAAATCGTGGGATTTTCAATAGAAGTTATATCCATTTCACCCGCTGATGGACAAAAATATTGTATGCCAAAAATGCAATTATCCCAGTCACAAAGCACAAGATTATGTATATATGAATGAAGATGTCCTTATGCCAACCATAGTATGGAGAAGGAAAGATTCCAAACAATGAAGATTGTTGAATAGCATTGATCGTTGTAGAATGTAAAGAAGAAGATGAATGTACATAGAAAGTGGATGTTCTTCACACATGACCGGGATCAAGACAAATTCATCAACTTGAAGAGAAGGGTGGAATGTTGCATTTGGAGATAACTCATCTACCAAAATACTTGAAGAAGGTGTAGTAGAGCTTTAAAGAAAAAATGTAAAAGAAAAAGAATGTTCTATTGGTTGTTAATTTGAATCATAATCTACTTAATGTTAGTAAAATGTGTGATCAAGGATACACTCTGTTCCCAAAAATGTAAAATCGAAAATAACTCAGGAAGATTGGTTGCAACTGTAACAAGAAGACCCAACAACATACACATCCTAGACATGAAGAAGAGAGAGAAGATAGAAGCCACACAAAAGTGATTCCAAGGAAGAAAAGTCCCAAAGACCAAAAATAAGTACAGCATTATTGAGTGCCACATGTTTAGGGGAGCAACCCTAAAGAAGAAGGTTACCTTGCCATTAAACTCAGAGTTTCATACCCTTTTCCACTGATTTCAAAGGGGGATAAAAATTGTGATCATGGTGATAGGGCATGAGTGTTTCCATCAATGACAAAGGGAGATTGTTGGAAGATTGGTTGTTGTCATTAATGTCAACCCTAGTCATGGGTTTTGATCGCAAGATCAGATGAAGGTATTTGATATGATGAAAAATGCATGATGCATACACCACCCATGAATGGATAGTATACATCATGTTGTTTCCGGTGGTATGGTAATGTCACCTGGATCCTCCTGGCTGAGGAGAAATGAATTTTGAAGATGACAAAGTGAATTGAAGAAGGAAGTACACGTAGGTCTCCTAAAATACTCAAAGAAAGAATTACAAAATAAGAAAGTGTCAAGTTGACCATAATGTTGTGAAGCAAGGAAGTGACATAAATGGTATAAATAAACATCATTTATACATCTATTTGATACAAGTTTAATTTTAGAGGAAATAAGAAGAAAAAGAATGGATTTCAAGGGAGTATTTAAGTCTTATGGATGTGTTCTGTTGCATATTATTTCAGCCATCTTACCATTTTTCTATAACGTTTTTCTAGAACAATTCATATGGTGAAATTGCCATGGTATTGAGATCTATCAAGGTACCCTCCTGTAAAAATTTCAGCTCTTGATTCAATATAATTACGGAGATACACTCCGTGGAATATAAGGTTTGTGACCAAATTCTAAGCTAGTCAATAAAACGTATATTCTGGGTAAAACAATCATAACTTATTCATCAAGAATCCAAATGGCATGGGAAAAATTCTAATTAGAAAGAGTACTGACTTTAGTTTTTTGTGTGCAATTTTCAAAATCATATATACACTATGCCAGGCATTTTGTGTAAGTTCACTCTCCTTAATAGACCCTCAGAATTGAATAAAGCTCCACCATTCTTTCTATAACCTCTTTGGGAGGATTCAAGTGAGTGAAATTGGAGGAGTTTTAGGAATACATTGAGTAATATTATTCATAGGATCAAAGATTACTCCAAGAATTGAGGAATTTCTGCAATTGAAGAAGCCCCTGGAAGTACTAATGTGTTCTATGATGATCGGTTGATGGTGATGATTTAATGTAAAGTTTTATCTCTCATATATTATTAGTGGAGAGGCAAGGATGGAGAGTTCAACTCCTCTCTCTTGATATTTGAGGACTATATATTCCTCTTGAGGTTTATCCTCCCTATTCTTTGAAAGTTGTAGCTACCTTTGGAATTCATTACTCCCTCGAACAAAAATCCATTGATTATTTCATATATTGTGCAGTAATAGATGTAACAGGGTGTATTGGCGTAACTCTTTTACTATTGTTCATTTATCATTGATATAATTGAATGGTTTAAGTGTAAGTTGAAAAAGGTTTTAAATTGTACCTTGATACTAATTCACCGGAGTATCAACACAAGGTCCAATGCCTAGGATATATTTTTGATGATAATGATGTGCATGTGGATATAGCCAATATCCATTTCATCCATTACTATCCAACCCCAACCATGCTCACTCCAGAATTATAGACTTTAGGTCTTGCCAATTTCTATCAAGCAGTTCGTATTGGATTCTCCCATATTGCATGGGCCCTTAGTGTGAAGTAACCAAGGGTGGTGGTAAGGAAACTTTGTGTGGGGCCTATCCCAACAAGAGTTCGAAGGATTTGAAGAAGAACTATGCTCATCCCTAGTGATTTCCACACCCCACCTACAAAACCTTTTGAGATAGAGACATATGCTTCATACTATGTTGTGGGCAATAACTTTATTTCACATCGCCACCCCTGCGGGCTCATCATAGTGATACACTCATCATATTTGTCCTGTAGTACCCCAGAATACTTATGACAAAGAAATTTATTTCATTTTCCAACCCTACCACCATTGGAGTCATTACATCTTTGGGAAGGAGAGAGTCATCCACACCGATCATAATACATTGTAGTTCATGCAGACACAAGGAAAATTATAGAATGACCCAATCGTATGTGTATCCGCTACTTGTAGCATTTCCACCTCAACATCAAGTATAATAAAGAAGACCACATGGTCAACATTTCCTCAACCGACCTCCAATCGTGGCACTCAACATGGTGATAGAATTCATGTTTTACCTAGACATCTAGATGGTCCCACCTCTATGACAAAGATCTTGACTTCACCACCACCTACTAGATGTTGGGCGTAAATATAATTGTCACTAATGTACATATTCAAGACAACTTTTTGTGCCATCTGGTTCATCTCTGCATTCCATCAAGAGAGCGAGTGAAGTTCATTTGGGAATCCCACTACAGTCGGGTGGCAGGACACTTCATTGTAGAAAATAAAGTGGCAGTGTTGAAACACCATTTCTCTTGGGTAAAACTTCGACAGGATGTCAACAAGTATATCAGATCCTACACTACCTACATTATTTCCAAATCAGCCACTAAGAAACAAGGCCTATACACCCCTCTGTCTACTCCTGACAATCCCTGGGAATTCATCACAATGGACTACATGTCGGGCCTTACATCCACCAAGCGGGGAAATGACTATGATTTTGTGGTTGTTGATCGCTTTTCCAAGATGGCGATTTTAGATGCCTGTAGGAAGAGCATCACAACAGAGGCCACTCCCAAGATATTCTTTGAATGCATGTGGGAACATTTTGGAATCCCACAAAATATTGTTTCAGATTGAGACAGTCATTTCCTCAACACATTCTAGTCAAGCC
>SNQJ01S0011033.1:1376-28631 GCA_010110895.2 Picea sitchensis
AAAATCCTACTTGGACTCTTGATGAAGGTGAAGAAATGCGTAGGGACATAAATGAACTACAAAAGAAGATGGATTCAATGGAAGCTATGTTGGATACTAAGATGGATGGTGTTGGAGCCACCTTTGTTTTTTCTATCTCGTCTCAAATTTCATGTCTTAATGCTCGAAATCGAAAGATGGTTTTCGTATTTTCCATCTGTGGTTTCAAAATCTCTGAAGTCTTATCACGTAAGAAGTGATGATTATTGTACTCTCGAGGCGAGTTCTACCTTTCAGCAAAAAAAAACTCCCCCTTTTGTTCTACCTCGGGATTTTGTATGATGGATGATATATATCACATAGTTCACAAGTCTCGAGCGACGAGACGGCGAAATCGCTTTAAAATTTCACCCAGGACAGTAACGGGAGTAAAATTTTCCTAAATCATGATTAAATTTCATCGGGTTTTCACGCCTCGGCGTTCACTAAATCCAAAAGTTTATTGTCGTAACCCCGATAGCCGAAACCACGAGCTCCTTATTTTAGTAACCCATGTCAAGGTTAAGGTTAAAAGCTAAGCCATGGTTAAGTTCTGTCGGCAATTCGCCACTCGATGTTTTCTCTTTAAAAAGTTACACTGTCTAAGCCCCGACTCACGAAGTCACGATAAGGATATGAACAAAATTAATTAAAGACTTAATCTGAGTTTATCTTCCCTTTTAATTAAAACGTGTTATCGGGATCTCGCGGTTTCACAACTCGGCATGCAAACTTCCTGGAAACTTACCTTTGAAGCTCCGAGTCACGATATGACGAATATAATAATTACGTAATTAATTAAGCTCCTAATCACAATTGTGTTTTTATTAACCAAAATCAATCATTGCAAATTCAAGGGTTAGAGGTTCAAAGGGTTAAAACAAAATTCCTGATACAACGAGTACCGAAAGATTAATTAACATTGGTAAAACCAGATTAATTAAGCTAAATCAATATCTATCATGTTTTGATTCTTGCACAATTTACGAGGTAGTCTTATTTCTTCCATACGCCAACTGACATTTCAAACCGCAAAAATTTATGGCATTAATTATGAAATAAGGTGAATCGATGAATAAAGATTGGGTTTTTATTGCTAAATTTATTCCTTAACATGATTTGACAGATCTGTTCTAAAAAGTACCGAGTTTTCGAATATATATAGAGTTGTTATTCGTTATAAAAAATTCATTTCTATATTACGCAGAGCACATTTTCTCAGCGAGCTAACTTTTTTATGTATACGTACTTTTATCGCAGAAGAGCCAAAGTAGGATCTCATGTCATGGCCCCGTGAAAAGCATCCAAAGATAGCACCAAAATCTAATAACCATTGTTGATCATATCATGAAACAACACTAATTGATAAACTTCATCAATCATACATGAACCTGTTGTTGAACCTATTTCGGTTGCATTTGCCTCCTTCATCTCTTTTGGAGGGTTTTCTTTGGAGGCTTGTTGTCTCTTCCAACAATCCTTCTTCAGGTGTCCAGATTTTCCACAAAACCAACACTTAAGTTTTCTCTTCTTTCCCTTCGACTTTGACCAAGAGAAATCCCTCTAAACACATCCTCTTTCCTTATGTCTTCCTCTGACCACCATCGCCTCAGATGTAGAGGTTTCAGAATTGGATTTCTTCCTTGTTTCCTCAAACAGTAAAGCTCCAATAATAACATCAAACTCAATACTTTTTGTTGAACTTAAACTAATAGAGGTAACAAAGTGATCTTATGACTCAGGCAAAGAACACAATAATGTATTCACCTTATCTTCAGATTCAAATTTTACTCCCATGCTAGTCAACTGGACTAAAAGAGTATTAAAAGTATTTAAATGATCAACTATTTTCATACCTTCCTTCATTCACAAACTGTACAATTGTATTTTCAGGAAGATCCTGTTCATCAAGGATTTCGTCATATACAAGCTTTCCAGCTTCGTCCACAAATCGAATATTGTCTTCTCCGAGACAATGTTGAACATAAAATCATCAGACAAACACATGAGTATGGCACTTAGTTCTCTCACATCGATCTCATCCAACTCTTCATCTGAAATGGTCGCGGGTTTCTTTGATTTTCCCAAAACTGCCTTCACCATGCCTTGTTCCATGAGAAGATCGTGCATCTTCACCTTCTAGATCTCGAAATTGTTCTTACCATTGAACTTCTCAAGTTCAAATTTAGCACTCTGAGTTTTCATCATTAGCAGAAGAAAAAGTTCCAAAAACCACTGCTTATAAAACCAAGCCCTTTAAAATGTGGAGAAATAATGGTATAAACTCCAAAAGTTTAATACAAGGTTTAATAAAAAACCTTTTTACTAACCTTGCCTTTTATTAAAAAAGATTCACCTTTTAAAGCATCCACCCAGTTCATGCTTTAAAAAGAAAATTCACTTTTGAGATAATTAAAACTCACTTTTTAATTCCTCCACCTTTTGTTTTATGCATACAATAGTTAATTCCAAATATTGTAAAAACTTCATACCTTTAAAAAACCATGTNTTGAAAGGGAGCGCTAGTGGGAGGTCAATTCTCCTTCACTATGGATGGGGGAGCGTCGATGCTCTGTGGTGCATAAACTGGGTGCGCAGATTTTATGAAAAATGGAATTTTACAAGTGTGAGAGTGTCGGTGCGCCTCTAACACTGCCTAGGGAGCATTGATGACCTTATACTTAATTCACACATGCACCAACTACTCAATTCACCTTCATCTATGATACCAATTGTTAGAATTGTAAATACAGAAAACACAATTCACATATGAAAATCAACAAACACGCAAATTAGAAACATAGAGATTTCACATGGTTCACCTAAACATTGGGCTACGTCCACCAAGAAAATATATCATTTGTCTTATTATTCAAATCATGGATATTACAGAAAACTTGCAAGCTCTCTCATATCCTCCCTCTCACATCCTCTCATTTGCCTCTACGGGCATACATATCATATATACATTTACACAAGAAACTGATTATTAAATGAAATCTCATCCATATTCTAACTTGGTCTTATAAGTTACAACCAACATTGAATAATAGGATCAAAAATCTATCGTTGGAGGAATTCATTGTCACCAAATTCCAACAGGTTATACATTTAACTTTTCAACGTCTCACAAATGCTTATCTTCTTTATGTTTATTAAGTAAGTCTTCAAACCTTGACTGAAGCTAATACTAATTATGAAATGCAAACATTTTCTAATTTTTATATGAAATATTAAAAATTAAGTAATTTTTTTATTAAATTTAATCAAAATCTAAAAATAAATATACATATTTTATGTAAAAAATATATTTATATAAATAAGATATTTAAATATTTATTATAAAAAATTGGTTTTTAATAAAATAATTGAAATTTGAATTAATATTTAAAATTGAGATAATACAAGGTTTGTTAGCAACTCAATCCCTACCATTTGGATCACGAATCTTCAATGTAAAATCGTTGTGTGAGATGGGGAGAAAACACAGAAAACAACTTGGAGCACCGTTGAGGATGAATTCAGAGTTTAACTTAGAGGAAAACGTTTTGTCTAAATGGCACAAATCCCAGGACACTGCATAGTCAATCCTAGGTCCAAAATACGTTCCTATTTAGACATAAATAGATATGAATAATAATACAGGAAGTATGTAGGAAAACAAAGGATACAATACATCCAACTGGTACAATTAGAATCTTTTCATCAAAGCTTCAAGACTTTTGCATTAAATTTCGATCGGACTCAAACTACATTCGATAGACACTGTCTATACTAACGTTTCCAACCAACCTAGATTACATCGAAAAGATCAAATATATAGGCGAGGGTGTCGCTTGGGCTTCCCTACTCTTCTAACTAAAATCTCTAAAAACTAGGAAATTGACTGTCTACGCTAAATGACTCTTTGCATGACGTTTTTCCAAAAAAAGAAAAAAAATACATATGGCTACATCATGACTGTTTGTAATCTGCCACAGGGATTCGATTGTCGATCAGGTCTTTTCATTAGAGAGTGATGTGTCAATTCTTTCCTTCGATCAGATATCTAAACTAACAAGTGTTTTTCAAAATCCCGTTATCGGCTGTAACGGCTTTGATTTCTGTCGCACGCTCATTTGTTGGGGGAATGTGAACGGAAAATGGTTGATGACTGTCATGGCCATTATCAAAATGAAAAAATTTCTTAGGGTGATGTCTCCTTAAAAACTGTCAACATTTTCTTTATGTTTGCGGATACAAGAACGAACTCAACTAATCTTGTTTCTTCTGTTCATTGATGAGAGTTGAGCGAGATTTCTCCTCGGTCGCTTCACATTATCTAGAATGCTTCGCATACCTTTATTTTGATAGCCTCTGTGCTTTTCATAGTTGTACAATTGTATCCTACACCTCTCTGAGTTGTATTTTGAGCCATGTCACGTTCCCTTCGCGGCCTTGCATTGTTGACACTTCAATGGTATTTGTCGCTAGTCGTTGTCTCATCTCCTTGTTTTCCTAGTAAAGTTCGGCGATAGATAGGTTTTCCTACTTCAAATGATGAGATGGATCTTGATCATTTGTACCTGCGGCATCCATCCTCCTCATTCTTCTCTCACTTTCTCGTCCTGTACCTTCAACAGGTTCCAGCCAAACAACGCACATAAGTAATTTTTCAGCAATTGATCTTGCGTGCGGCTCGTTTGGGATTTGGGTTTCCCCAACTTCCTTATTCTTATTTGGCCTACCCCCTTCTCTGAGGTATCTATTGTTGGGGAGAAAGGCCTTCTATGCAGTGTAATATCATCGTTTTCATGGGTAAAGGGAAAAATCCCTTTGTATCCTTGGGGATGCCTGTTGCAAGTGAAACTGAATCACGATCACTTTGGGGCTCGAGCCTAGCGATTCTTCCACTTTGCACTCCATTCCTTATGTTTTGGGAGGTATCCATGGTGTGACCACTATTTATCTTGTGCACATTGGATCCGACGAATTCCCAAGGCAGAGAATTTGATCAACCTGGGCTTGCGAGAAAATTTACAGACATAGCATGAATATGATTTCACGAATAAAATGGGTGCATAGCATCTGGAATTTATAACAGATCGGGTGGAAGGAGGAATCATGCCAAGGAAAACTGAATTTATGGCGACTGGATGTTTCGAATCAAATTGCATATTTTCCATAGCACATCCCCACGTGTAAAGTACATGCGATAAGGGTTGCAGGGCATACATGATACGAACACCACGATTTTTCAGTCTCCCAACCTTCATAATGAGATGATAATGGTTACTTCACTTTTCTATGTTACTTCTATTAACTAATTGACTCGACCTGGGGTGTGTAGTGACTCCCTTTTCAATATGACCCAACTCTCTAGGAATGACATACCCGTACCATTTCCACATGTTTCGACTTTGACATCCCTTCACGTTTCCAAGGGCCAACCGGCCACTTGCTGACTTCAAACCTTATTTTTTGAAGTACCTGACCTCATGTACTTTGACACAGAAGCCATGAATCAACTAAAACGATCCTAACCAAAGAAAAATGGTGGCGCTAATAGCTGGCTCCAATGGGTATGTTATCCTCCCTGCGAGGTAGAAAAGAACATCAGACCAAGTGCCTGACCATTGGGCCTCATTTAGTTTTCAAACATATGACATGTGAGAAAACAGGATGTAACCTAAACCTATTGACGCAGTTCCTAAATAGACTCAGCATAAATTCAGGGCCTTCACCTCGGGCTTCAATTTTCTGCTGACTTATTGACTCAACACAAAACAAAATGACTATTTATAGTGGTATGTGACACAAACAGACTTTACTTTATCATATAGTGTTTGAGGAACCTACCGTTTATAGGCCCCCAACCAACAGACTCTCCATTTAATTCTTCCAGAAAATAAGCATTATTTCCGTGATATGTGTCGATTTTGAAAGGACCCGTCCAAAGACTGTCGAACTTTTTGTTTTTTCATTTATCTTCATTTCTCGCATCCCATTTCAAAACCAGATCCTCCAACTGAAACTCCTCTTTCTTAGAATGTTTATCGAATCCTTTCTTCATCCTCTCATGGTGGAGTTGCGATCAATTGTACACTTGTTCCCTCATTTGTTGTGTGTGAATTAGCTGATATATTCTTCTGTGTGCATCATCTGGCTCGACCTCTTTCTCTTGCAACAACTTCCTGACGGGAATCCCTAGTGAGGTAGGGAAAATTTTGTTTGCGTCGTATAGAATCTGGAAAAGTGACGTTGAGATAGACTTCTTGGTGGTAACCCATTCTGCCCACAACGCATAAATAAGCCTTTTATGCCAAGCTTTCTTATTGCCTTGCAGGAGTCTTTTGATGATCCTGGTCAGGATTTTATTTGATGATTCTACTAACACGTTTCCTTTTGGGTAGTACGTTGTATAATGCCCCAAGGTTATATTATAATCCTGACAAAACTTATCCATATTCTTGGACTTGAATGCGGTCAGGTTGTGAGTTATGATCTTGACAGGGCATCTGAATCTCGACAAGATATTTCTCTCCAAAACTTAGATGATGACTACGTTGGTAGCTTGGTTCGTGGGGACCTCTTCTATCCATTTCGTGAAGTAGTTTGTGGCTGTGAAGGATGGTAGATTTATTTCCCCTATGAAATCCAAACCCCACTGCATGAAAGGTGCTTCGATTGAGATTGTCTTTAGTAGCAAGGACTGCAACTTCCTTCTCTCATCGAAAATATGACACTCATGGCAGCCAGAGACTTACTTATATATTTCTACGAAGATTGTAGGCCAATAGTAACCCGCTCTCAGGATTTTGTGCAGGGTGGTTTTCCAGTAATGGTTCCCTCCACAATCGCCTTTGTGAAATTCTTCTATGGCTCGCTTCGCATCGTTTTCCAGCAAACAACTCAGCAATATCCCTCCAGGATCTTTCCAGTATAGTGAACTATCCAGGATGTAGAACTTAACCTCTTTGAGCTTTAGAAATCTGGCCTTGGTATTACTTAAACCCAAAGGGGCTTGTAGGTTTCTTAACACATAGATGATGTTTGTATACCACAAAAAATTTACGAAATCCTAAGATACAAATTTATGAAATCCTGAGATACCTACGCAGTTGTTTATTCCTAAGGATTCTCTGACAGATCAGTGGTGAATTTTATCCCCACAGCGTCATAGTTTGACTTCACCATCAACTTTTCAAGGCCCTGACCTTTAATCAACTTCATGGGATTTATTTCGAGATCCTATTCCAGCATGGATGCTATACATTTGCCTCTCCTTCCCTCTGGGTCAGGTTGAGTTAGGATATCCTTAACTGAATTGATGGTCACGTAAGCGATAATGTGGGAGTGTAATATGTATGTTCTGAACTCCTTTAGCTCATTCACTAAAGTGTATTCTTGTTTCTCCATAATGTTCTACCTTATTGGAGCATCCCTCAGCGTTCGGATGAAATAGGCTATGGGATTCTCAAATTTCTTCTTGTCTTTCTGCAACAACACGTCGACAATCGTATGCTTCGAGGCGAATGAAAACATGATGAAATATTTCATGAAGTATGTATTGGCTAGCACGGGAGATCTAGTCAGCGCCACCTTGATATATTCAAATGAATTCCTATATTTCGGGTTCCACTTGATCTCGTTCCCCTTTCTGAGCATGCAGGTGATATGTTTTATAATTTCTTCCAGGTTTGAGATGAATCTTCTCAAAAACTTTACTTTTCCAAGGAAGGATTTCACTTCCTTCTTACTGCGTAGAGTTCCAATTTTCAGGATCCCTTCAACCCTACTAGGGTCTCTCTTGATTCCCTGTTTCGAGATAATGTGCCCCAACAACTTCCCTTCTTCCATATTGAAATGTGATTTCTTCGGATTCATTGATATGCTAAATTTTCTGCACTTCTGGAAAAATTTCTTTAGATGCTCGAGGTGTTGTTCATTGGAGGCAGAGTATACTCTGATGTCGTCTAGATATATCACAATGAACTTGTCCTTTTTTTCAGCAAATGTTATGTCCATTTCCCTCTGGAAAGTGGCACCATCATTCATCAGGCCAAAAGGCATCTTGGCATACATGAACGTCCCCCATGGCATCGTGAAGGATGTCTTTTCCCTATCGTTTGGGTGTACCATGATCTGGTTATAACCCGAAAAACCATCTAGCATGGACATCTTCTGGGACCCCACCACCTTTTGTAGGATATAGTCCATTTTAGGAAGAGGGTAGTGATCCTTGAGGGACACTTTGTTCAAGTTTCAGAAGTCCACACATAGTCTTATCTCACCACTCTTTTTTCTAACTAGTACCAAGTTGGCCACCCACTTAGAAAACCTTAAAGAAACGATAATTTTATCTTCAAAGAGTTTCTTTACCTCCTTTTTGATTAGTGGAAGAAGTAGGGGATTTATCCGTTGTAGATTCTGTTTGAATGAACTCTAGTATTCTTTGAGAGGGATGATGTGCTGGATCACTTTAGTGTCATACACCTTCAATTCATCATAACTCCAAGTGAAAACATCTGGGAAATCCTTCACAATCTTGATGTAGTCCTTTTTGACCTCTAGACTGAGTGTTTTTTACAATTTGATTATTTTCGAGTTCTCCTCAGTCCGGATGTTGCAGTATTCAACATCCTCATCATTTGCAATGATATTGGTATTTCTAGCCATGTCATTTTTGTCAAACATATTTTCCAATGGAACTAGCCCCTCTAGGATGATGTTGTTATTCAATTGTACTATGTACCTTCCCGCTATTTAGTTCTGGAAAGGGTCTTCATTACTGTGCGCATCCACTCTCTCGTCTTCTTCGCAGCAACAATCGTCATCGATGTTTATGTTAGCGAACTTGTCACTCATTTAAATAAATCTCTCTGCCTATTTATCATCCTCAAAGACCTATCAATGTTTGATATTATTGGGCATTGCTAGCCTGTGTTTGACTTCGATCTCGTATTTTCTGTTTGGGAAGATGGGGATTTTAAAAACCAATGCTGAGGTGGCCAACGCATCAACGATCTGATTTTTCTCCCTTGGGATAGTAGATAGATCGTACTCTGGAAATTATTCGAGGAGATCTAGCGCCAAATTTATGTACACTCTCAACCTGGGGTGTTTGGACTGATATATGCCTTTCCCCTGGTTTATAATCGGCTCGGAGTCTCCACACACTGTTATCCTCTTTATGCCCAGTTCTTTCAAAACCTTCAAGCCCAATATCAGTGCCTCATACCCGAAAATGTTGTTTGTACATTCGAACGCGATCTTGTATGAACACATATTTGTGCCCACCTCGGGGGGGGATTATCCATATGTTGGCACCTGCTCCTTCCTTACTCACAGTGTCATCAAAAATCATGTTCCATATCTCATTTTCTATGTGGTTATTTGGGTCGATGCACTCTTCTAATTTCCATGCGGTGTCCTCATTGGTTGTCATGATGGTTTTCGGCTCCTCTTCAAAGATCAAGTGATTGTAGAATATAGAGGAACCGACCTCAGTGTCGACAGAGCATATAGGATGGTTATTTGGCTATGTCTTGTTGCTCACCGTGTATTTCAGCAACACTTCTCTGTATAACCGTCTATTCTGGCCAAATATAGGAATGGTGGTGTATGACATGTCCATTTGCAGGGTCCCCTTTAACTTCACAGCCCACGACCTAGACAACAACATGCCAAAATTAGGGGGTATGTCCTCCATGACCACATCCATAACCATGTTCTTCGAAGGAATTTGGTCCAATGACATGACCAAGTCCTTGATGAGGCCCAATCACTTGAATTTCCTCGAATCAAAAGAGAAAAGGTCCTTGCAGGGCCTGGTGATGTCCAAACCCAATTTGTCCATGATCACCTTCAGCATGAGGTTGTCCAACGCACCCGAATCCATCATGGCGTTATGCAGGGTCATGTAATGAACCTTTATACTGACGTAGAATGGAGGGATGTCCTCAGTATCACTTGTCTCTTCAATGCCCAAACCAAACAGAATAGTAGGGTGATCGTCTTGGACATTCAAAGTATCAGGGGTCCCTCCCATTTTCAACATTTTAATAATTTTCTCTTGATATTCACCCTTTCTGATAAGTTCATTAAATGAGATAGAGATTTTGATATTTTCCATTTCATGCTCAAATTTAAAAGGGGGACATGCCTTCTCTACCTCTTTTTCGCCTGCTTCTTGGCTTTCTTTCGGCATTTTCTTCAGGGCCTCCTCCTTTGACTTTTCTTTTTCAGTCGAATCCTTGGTCTTGTTGTCCGAACTCAGTTGTCTTGTGGAAGGGGTGTCTATCGGAGGTTCCTTATGGGGTTAGTTTGTTGATATTTAGTGTGCTCCTCCTTGTTCCTGAGGTTATATTTCTTCTGAAACTGCATGATGGCATTCTGGTAACCCTTCTTGAACTCTTTTGTTTCCCAGGACAATGCATCATCTATTTCCCCAAACAGTGCATCATCTTTCTCCAGCATAAAATCGTCGTTTTGGCTCATGTATTGATCATGTTCTCTCTTTGTTAAAAACACATGTGGGTTCTTTTCGTCGCAACAATGCATTTGTTCTTCGAACATATGATCACAATCCTCATCCACGTAATTGTTTTGGAATGAAGGCCTTATCTTTTGGTCGTCTTGGTCTCTCTTCTCCCTCTGTCTGATCTAAGGAACTTGACCCCTTCTGATGTTCTAATTCTTGGGTTGTGGATCATGTTGTTCTTGGGCAATAGTTATATTCCCCATGAAAATTTTCTCCATTAGTATCTCCATGGTCCTCATCATCAAATTGAACTTATCGTCCAAGGACTGAGATGTCAATGGTTGTGCATCTCCTTGGGGTTTCTTATCACCTCTGTTGAATCTCTGTTTAATCTTCCCCAAAAACATCATATTTACCTCGACTTCAAATGAGTTGCTCATTATTGCATCTATATTTTTTTATCTTCTTTCTCTCAACAACAAGGTGAAATCGTTGTCGACGGAGTCAATGTATCGCAACTGCGCAACTCCGGTGGGTGGCTGGACTTCCGCAGGAATCAAGTTATAAACCTTCATGAAAGGGGTTGAGAATTCTTCTACCGTCTCCTCCAACACCTTCTTCATATTATTATACTGCGTTAACAGTTGCAAGGGGTTCTTCTTGTCTCCCCATCTAGTAATGAAAGACGTTTTGAATGCGGCAAAGTCTAGAATGCTTGCAGTTGGGACGGATTTGAAACATTTCCTCACCTCCTCTGAAAAATTGTGTGCAAATAATCTCATTTTTGTGTCTACATAGTCCACCTTCTCTAGGTCGAAGAAATCATTGAACCAATCCAGATGCTTCTAGGATGAAACGTTCCCTTCCGCATCTTAGAGCTTATTCCCCTGGCTGTAATTTTGGGGAAAATCATGCAGTTAGGATGGAAGAACAAGGGGGGAGAATCTTGCGACCATGGCCTTAGGAGGGTTGGGGCTTTGAGGGATATTATTAGATAATAGGGCTTGGAATCGCTTCTGGTCGAAAATTATCTCTTCCAAGCTGGTTTTCGACTTAGACCTGAACAGGGTTTGTTCAAAGAATGCGTCAAACTCAAGATCGTCAATGATTTGCATGTCATCTTTATGTAAGGACATGATTCTATCCACGTAATAGAACGGGTCTAGCGTTTTCTCTCTAGTCGTGTGCATAATTTTTTCGAGGTCACACACAAGATCTGCAGGGTTTGGATCAAGATATGCTCTTATATAGATCATCTTCGGAGCCAGGGTTCCTGAAATGCGCTACTTGGAGATACAAGTCTTTTTGAATGGAGTCGCCATGTAAATTTTTTTATCCAACATACATTTTTTCCCTTTGTTACCCTCAGGGGTAAAAACAATAACTTTAGTGTTCTCCCAGGGAAAATCTATTCAATTCCATCCCCGACAACGACGCTAGAATGTTAGCACTCTGTAAATCTGTTTGAATGATAAACATACGATAGAGGTAACTATTTTAACCAACTTTGAGACCCGAAACTATCCTTTTGGACCTGGAGAGGGCTCTCTCGGGATACATTGTTTCAATGTGGGATATGGCTTTAAAGTTGTTGGCTAGATTTAACACCTTTGAAATAATGGGTTCTGGTTATATTTGCGCAAGAGAGTAAGACCTTGTGCTATGGAGTCGGTTCGATAAAATGATAGAAACAAATGACTCAGTGACTCAACTTGAGAGGATAAAGGCTAAGCGAGCAATAGTCTTCAGTGTAAAATCATTGTGTGAGGCGGGGAGAAAACACAGAAAGCAACTCAAAGCATCGTTGAGGATGAATTCAGAGTTTAACTTAGAGGAAAACATTTTGTCTAACTAGTGTGAATCCCAGGGCACTGCATAGTGAATCCCATGTTTGAAATGCGTTCCTATTTAGACAGAAATAGATATGAATAAAGAATACGGGAAGTACGTACACAAATAAAGGAGACAATACATCCAACTTCTACAATTATAATCTTTTCATCAAAGCTTCATGAATTTTTCATTAAATTTCGATCGGACTCAAACTACATTCTATAGACACTGTCTATACTAATTTTTCCAACCAACATGACTTACATCGAAAAGATCAAATATATAGGCAAGGGCGTCTCTTGGGATACTGTACTCTTCTAACTAATATCTCTAAAAACTAGGAAACTGACTGTCTGTGCTAAATGACTCTTCGCATGACGCTTTTCCAAAAGTAGACAACAAATACATCTAGCTACATCACGACTGTTTGTAATCTGCCACAGGGATTTGATTATATATCAGGTCTCGTCATTAGAGAGTGATGTGTTAATGCTTTCCTTCGATCAGATATATGAACGAACAAGTGTTTTTCAGAATCTCGTTATCTGCTGTAATGACTTTGATTTATGCCACACACTCATTTGCTAGCGGAATGTGCATGGCAAGTGGTTGTGACTGTCATGGCCATTATCAAATGTAAAAAATTTATTAGGGTGATGTCTCCTTCAAAACTTTCAATATTTTCTTTATGTTTGCAGATACAAGAACGAACTCAGCTAATCTTGTTTCTTTTGTTCGCTGACAAGAATTGCACGGGCTTTCTCCTCGGTCGCTTCACATTCTCTGGAATGTTTCACATACCTTTGTTCTGATAGCCTCTATGGTTCGTGCAGCTATATGATTGTATCATGTGCCTCTCTGAGTTGTCTTTTGAGCCACATCATGTTCTCTTTGTGGCCTTGCGATGTTGACACTTCAATGGTCTTCGTCGCTAGCTATTGTCTCAGCTCCCTGTTTTCCTGGTAAAGTTCGGTGATAACTAGTTTCGCCTTATTTAGTTTTTGTGATAGCTCTTGATCATTTGTACTTGTGGAATCCATCCTCCTTGTTCTGCTCTCACTTTCTTGTCTTTTACCTTCAATAGGTTCCAGCCAAACAATGCGCATAAGTAATTTTTCAGCAACTGATCTTGCGCGCGGATCGTTTGGGATTCGGGTTTCCCCAGCTTCCTTATTATTCTTTTGCCTGTCCCTTCTCTGAGGTATCTGTTATTAGGGAGACATGGCTTCTAATATATTTCCTTCTTGTGCAGGTCATTCCACTTTGGGTTCCACGCAGTGTGATATCATCGTTTTCGCAGGTAAAGGGAAACCTCCCTTTGTATCCTTGGGGATGCCTGTTGCGAGTAAGAATGAATCCCAATCACTTTGGGGCTTAGGCCTGGTGATTCTTCCACTTCTCACTCCCTTATTTATGTTTTGGGAGGTCTCCATGGTGTGACCACTATTTATCTTGCGCACGGTGGATCCGACAAATGCCCAAGGTAGAGAATTCGATCAACATGGGCTTGTGAGAAAATTTACACACATAGCATGAATCTAATTTCACAAATAAAATGGGTGCAAAGCATTTATAATTTATAACAGATCGGGCGTAAGGAGGAATCATTCCAAGGAACAGTAAATTCATGGTGACTGGATTTTACGAATCAAACTGCATATTTTCCATAGCACATCCCCACATGTAAAGTACAAGCGATAAGGGTTGCAGGGCTTACATGATACGAACACCATGATTTTTCATTCTCTCTACCTTCATAATGAGTTGATAATGGTTACTGCACTTGCCAATGTGACTTCTATTAACTAATTGAATCGACCTGGGGTGCGTAGTGACTCCCTTTTTAATATGACCCAATTATCTAGGAATGACATATCTATTGGCACCAGGCTGAAGTGGAAAGAAGTATGATCATGGGAAAAAAAGCATGCAAAAATGGAAGTAACAGCTAGAAGGTAACATAGCACGCGTGTATGCAAGAAAGTGTGCACAAGGAAAGCGACAGCTAGAGGAAGAACAAAACGCACACATGGGAGGAAGACCTAACGTTGGTAGGGTTAGGGTTTTGGTAATACATTGTAAATGGTTGAAGAGCCCGATATATATAAATATAGATATGCAAGTATCATAGAGAGGTTGGTTCGCTTTTGTATTAGTTCATATTTTGTTGTACTCCATCATAGTCATGTACAAGTTGATGCGTTATGTACTACTTCTATGAAACAATTTTGTAAGTTGTTGAGATAAGAACAGAGGAGAGAAGGAATATCTGAGGATTAGATCGTAGGCTATGGATCTTGGTGCGATCTAGTTCGCCTCATAACAATATTCCCCATCTGAGGGAATTGTAAGCGCACGGCGCTGGAGATGCATAACTACCATAATAAAAGAGCCAAGAGCCAAATATTTGTGGACATAGCCCAGGAGGGTGTGAACCACAGTAATATCTATGTAATGTGATGAATGCATGTGTATCTTTGTTTGCTTTCAACAACCAATTGTTATGCTTAATGAATGAGTTAATACATTGTTTTGGAATACGATTGTGTTGTTCGGGAAATAAACTGTGAAAGATAGATGCACACCCGTGAGTAATAGTAGATGGCAATCATGATTCATAGTATATCACTCATAATAAGAAACCCCTATCTCATACTCAATCCTAAGTTGTAAACACCTGAGTCTTACAGCCACCCATTTAAAGCTATCTTGGGTGAGACTGCATAGTGCACTTTGTGTACTGTATTGCCTTCTGGTTTACCAAGAGGGCCGATAGTTTTAGAGGATTTTTTGGAAACCCAAAAGACATGAACCCTAGGTAAATAACTCAGATGGTAGAGGATATTAGTAACCAACAAGTGGTTATGTTGTCTTGTTAATAGGAACAAGAGAGGATTTAATAGATGAGATACATTGAACGAGAAAAGAATGAGGGAAACAACAAAATAAATGAGCCATTAGAAGGGAATGTTGAGACCTTGGAACCCCACGAAAGCATAAATCGAAGGCTAGTTGAGAACCAAAGAGCTAGAGTTTGCACATCAAGACAATATAAACCCTAGAATCACACCTCGCAAATATCTGGACAAATACGTGTTTATTTATTTACACGAAGTCTTTTTCTGTGATTTTCCACATATACTACAGGAGTGGATACTAAGGTTGAAGGATAACCATGTGAAGAATTGGATTCGATAGCTAGATTGGACTCTGGTACAAATTGAGAAGTTACAGCAGGTGAACAACAAATTCACCCGCGTAGTAGACTTTTGGCTTGACAGTATTGTGGCAGGTTTCATCATCGAATTTGCAGTTGACACAGTGAAGTCATACAACGTAGCAGGGAAATAATTTCTACATGGACCTTAGAGAAGGTACATTTAATCCTTGTATACTTTTATTAAGATATTGTCATATAAAAAAGGTGTAATGACAATGGAATCAGACTGCTAAACTTCCCTGCGTGCATGGGGGAAGGGGGGAAACACTGACAAAGAGATGATAAATGGAAGGAGGTAAGGATAAATTCAAGAAGGAGGAGGAACCCTTGGACCCGATCATGATGGATGATGACCAGATCAAGTGGATATTGGTGTCATCAGGAAGGACACATAGTAGAGTACCCTACCAATATAAGGTGAATACCAAGAAGAGATCTGTAGCTGTGAGGGAAGGTTTGGCGAGCGATGAGGAAGAGGTAGCAGATCTCTTGGTTGTGTAGTAGATTGATGAAATCCTACATGCAACATATGAGAGGAAGACGAGAGGAGCAAGAATGAGAGGATAAGGCAACCATCCTATCCATATTAATGTCAGTGTGGAACCCAGAAACCCATGTGTGACTAATACACCAAAAAGAACACCATCGTTTAGACAACCAAAGTTCGGAGGAAGTCCGACAACAAGAAGCACATCTACACTAGGAGAAACAAATGGCGGAGCCAGTTCAGGAAACACTAGTCAAGTATCTACACCATGCAGAGGAGGAAGTATTTCAGTATTTAGAATGGTAGGACACGATCCCACTATCAAACTACCAGAATTTCAAGGAGAAGAAGCAGAAGACCCTGAGAAGCATTTGTTCATTTGTGAAAATATCTGGGAGGCAAAGAATATCACTGATGAAGATACAAAACTCGTGCAACTAGAGATTATGATCAGAGACCGTGCACTAGACTGGTACATGAGTCTAGACACAAACAATGCCCCTTGGATGATGAGGACACTGGCAGACATTAATAAGCTACTGATTAATGAGTTCCAGAAGTCGAGCTCAGAGGATCAGTACATGAACGAGATGATCGAGATAAGATAGAAAACATGAGATTCTGTATGGGAGATTGACCATAGATTCAAGCGACTAAAGGGAAAACTAAAATACCTTATGACCGATATGTAGCATCGGCACCTGTTTGTCAACTCACTACTCCCACACTTAAAATATCCCTTATGACAACATAAAATTCAAATGCAGGCAGAGGCTCTGCAGGAAGCCTTGCAACTGGAAGACAATGAGTACCAACATACGAACCCAACTATTGAGGAATTGAAGGAGGATTTGAAGAATCTAACATTTCAGTTAAACCAAAATAAGAACAAGGACAAACGAGAATCTATTTGGTGCACCACATGAAGGACAGAAGGATGCCACAAGAATGAATGCCGAACATTTGTGCAGTATATAGCAACATGTATGCCAAATCCACTACCACAGGGAGGATTATGGTGCGAAATATGCAATAAGTCGGGTCATGACCCTTATCACTGCACGATGATGCAGAAATACCAGACTGTTACAAAGAATTCATATTGCACCTTTTGTAAGTCAGTGGGCCACGCTGACAAAGATTGCAGAACTATGGAGTTGATGCAGGAAATAACATAAAATGCATATAGGGTACAGGCCGAAATGATGACTGTTAAAGCAGTGCCACAATTTAATCAAACCCCAGCTCCATACAACATTATGCAACAACCATACAATAACGTGCAGCTACAGTATAACCCGGCACAAACCTAGTACAATACCACACAGTACAATCAGGCAACATAGTATAACGCGTTGAGAGGTGACCGAGTAGGCTACCGAGGAGGAGGATGATCTAGAGGATATTTCGACGTGGTAGAGGACCAGTCACATGTCACAATTTTCAGCAACCAAGGAATTATGCACGGGAATGTCCACTCCCACCAACAAATTGTATGTATTTCCGCACATTAGACCATGATACAGAGGAATTTCCGACACTACTAGTAAAGATTCAGGAAAAGAGGAACCAGAACAATCAAAAGGTTCAGTGGATTTCAACTGAATCAATGGATGACGGATGAAACATCAATATAGTTACTCGTGGAGAAACAAAAATAGGAAATGACGCAATTCGACGGTAATCAGCACAGAACCAATGGGTAAATAAGAACATTGAACCAAGAAGCAGTTCGACGCGCCAAAAGAAAAGGAGACCTTTAAGGAAGCCAGACAATAATTCCATAAAGAGGACACAACGTCGAATTCAATTGTGCAATCATTCAAGGAAGCCCCAAAATATGAGATGCCGACATCATTGGATCATACCAATAAAATTCATCCCAAGGGACCTGTAAGTACAATCAAAGGATTTTCTCAATCATGTGTGAAAGTATTAAGCGATCCTTCATCTATGAAAATATTGCAAAACATACTAGAGAAATGTAGTAGTGAGACGGAAGAAAATCTAGAACCAAAAACCATCAACCACCTACACACAAGAAGAAGAACAAGTAGGGAATTTAGACTAAATGCTAACATTAGGGATTTCAATATGGGAGACATTATACTATACCTAGGATCTGAATTGAAGGTGCTACCAAAGAAGACATGAAAATGTATGGGAGAGCCAACACTGGGATACTCAAATGTCCAATTGAAACTAGAAAAACAACATAGAGTCCTACCAATAGGTAGACTGAAAGGAGTGACAGTAGATCCTAATGGATTTCGCACTAAAGTAGACTTTGAAGTCATTGAAATAGTAGATGACAGAACACCTTACCCAACATTGCTTGGTTTGGATTGGGCATTTGACAACCAGACCATAATCAATTTGAAAACCAGGAAAATGACATTTGAATATGGAGAATATAGGTTCATAGCACCACTAGATCCATTGGAAGGGGAGAGGTTCATAGAACCCACTTGCCTCGACTTAGAGGAGATCGACCAGCTGTAAAGAACAACTGCACGCAATGAGGATTACGTAAACCCAACTGCAGATGGGGTACTCAGTTGGCGGAGCATTACTTCATGTGCAATAGAATCAGACACCGGGTTAGAAACCTGATAGCAGAGACTACACGAAGTATCCACGCGAAGATGTGCAAGAATAGACCGCACAGTAAGATGGGTAAGCATAGAAATCAGAGAACCACCTAGTTTCCACGGACTAAATGATTTGAAAACATTCTTGACACAATATGAAGATGAATTATTAGAAACCAACGACTATTAGCACTTGACTTAGCACTCAAGGCCACACCCGCAAGATGGTGGGGTGCACATAAAGAGACCATCACAGACTGGTATCAATGTAAGTGACTACTGCACATAAGGTTCGGTGCAGAACAGGAATACAACCAACAACAGAAATACGAAGGACAAGAGGAAACAACAGAACACTTGGTGAAGTGAAAAACGTTGTGGAAAATGACACCACCAGAGGAATGGCCTCATTACTTCATACATACTTTAGTGGGCATACCAACAAACTAGTATACAAACCAGAAATTGCGCAAAGGAACTACAACATGGAGGACATTGCAACAAAACTTCACAATCACTTTCTCATTCGAGCATGAGAACCCCAACATAGACGCATCCCTCAAACAAATCAAAGGAGTAATATTCATCAAAGAACCGGAAATAGAATTTATCATAGAAGAGAAACAACGGAATAAATAGACAGTCAAGGAACTACTGTCATGTTACCATGTACAAGAGGAAGAACCATATGAAGATGATCGACATGATATTCATATCGAAGAATTAGAAGGCGAAAGAGATGTGGAAGGGCCACCCATAGAATCAGAATTCATTTCCACGCCAATCAAGGTAAAGAAAGTTAACATCGAGACAACTAAGTACCCCAAAATGGCCATCATTGGAGACTACTGGGATGAGAAAATAGTAGAAAGCATCATAGAATTGTTGCACGAATATAACGACCTTTTTCCCACAACATTTATAGAGATGAAGGGTATAGTGGGAGAACTGGGAGAGATGAAGATACCACTTATACCTGAAGCGAGGCCTACTAGACAACGACCCTATAGAATGAACCCCATATATAAACAGAAAGTTAAAGATCAGATCGACAGAATTCTCGAAGTCAGCATCATCGAACCAGTTGAGGAATCAAAATGGAAAAGCTCGATGGTAGTACAGGACAAGAAACAAGGAAGAGGGATCAGGATATGCGTCGACTTGAGGAAGTTGAACGATGCATGCCTACACTACCCATTCCCTACACCATTAATGGATGAAGTGTTAGAGAATGTGGGGGGACATGAATCTTACACATTCAATGATGGATTCTCATGCTACCATCAGGTTAAGATAACACAGGAGGATAGACATAAGACCACATTTGTGACAGAATGGGATCTTATCAGTACACAGTCTTGTCGTTTGGATTGAATAATGCACTCGCAATATTCTCTAGAGTGGTCATCGCAACATTTAAGGAATTCATCCACCAGTTCCTCGAAGTATACCTGGATGACTGGACAGTTTATAGTTTGTTGAAAAAACATATGGAAGTGTTACGACTGATGTTAGAGAGATGTAGACAATGCCAGATATCATTGAACATCAAGAAATGCATATTTAGAACACCGTTTGGGATACTATTGGGCCATATAGTATGCAAACAAGGCTTGTACTGGATCTAGCAAAGATCACAGTCATCGTTAACTTACCAGCACCAAAAATAGTCTGCCAGCTAAGAGAAACCTTAGGGCACATAGGATACTACAGGAAATTCATCAAAGGGTATGCGCAGATCACAACACCAATGGAAAAAATATTAAGGAAGGATACAAAGTATTAATGGAATGCCAAGTGTCAACAAGGTCTAGATACCCTGAAGGAAAAGATGGTTACCGCAATGATATTAGTATTTACATACTGGGAAAAGACATTCCATGTGCATGTAGATGCATCAACGATAGCACTGGGAGCTATCTTAGCGTAGCCAGGAGCAGGAGACTTGGATCACTTGATAGCGTTCGCAAGAAGAAAGTTATCAAACTCGGAACATAATTATAACACGACAGAAAGAGAAGGCCTAGCCATGGTCTATGCACTGCAGAAGTTCAAACATTACCTATTGGGAAAACACTTTAAGATGTTTACATATCACTCAACCCTAAAATACCTAGTCAACAAGCCAGTGTTGGGGGGGAGAATCTGTCGATGGTTACTGCTATTTCAAGAATTTGATTTCAAAGTAATAGTTAAACCAGGAAAATTAAATGCAGGCCCTGACCACCTATCAAGGGTCACAAATGGAGAAGAACCTATGAATTTGGAAGACATCTTTCCAGATGCACAGTTATTCTCAGTACAAATTGTTGATGACTACTATGCAGAGATCATCTAGTACTTGAGCACAGGTACTGCGCCGAGGAGAATATACCACCACGCAAAAGAAGAATCTGGTAGTCTACACGAACGACTATCAAATGATTGCAGGACATCTATGCAATATGGGCACAGACAACATCTTGCAAAGGTACGCATTAGAGAATGAACGACCAAGAATTTTAGCAGAATCCCATGAGGGAATCGCAGGAGGGCATTATGCAGGAAAAGAAACCGCGTAGAAGGTACTACGTGCAAGACTATGGTGGCCAATGATTCACAGGGACTCAAAAGAGTACTGTCAGAGATGTGATGTTTGTCAAAGGATAGGCAAACCCAACATAAGGGACGAGATGCCACTGCAACCAGAAGTAACATTACATCCATTTGACAAATGGGAAATAGAATTTTTGGGACCAAATAACCCACTAGTCAAAAGGATAGGGGAAATATGCATTATCACCGTGACAGAATACCTAACAACATGGGTGGAAGCCACACTAGTAAAATATTGCAGTGCAAACACAACTGCACACTTCTTGTTTGAACAAGTAATCACTAGATTTGGGTGCCCAAGAGTTTTGATGAGTGACCAAGGCACACACTTCATAAAGAGCACCATCTACATGATTACTGAAGAGTGTGAAGTTAATCACCAGAAGAGCACACTGTATCACCCACAAGAAAATGGCATAGTAGAAGCCTTCAACAAAATTCTGGAGAACACACTGACAAAGATCTATAACATCAAAAAAGACGACTGGGACCTCAAAGTACCAGTAGTATTATGGGCATATAGGACCACATGCAAAAATTTGAAAGGGCAGACACCATTCAAACTAGTTTATGGCTAAGAAGTTGTAGTTCCATTAGAATTTTTAGTAACCAGCTTATGCGTAGCAGCTATCACACACATGACAGAATGAGGTACAGTATAGGAAAGATTGAATCAGTTATTTTCAATGGAGGAAGACCAAATCCTGGAAGGATTCCATCAACAAGTGAAAAAATCAAGAGAGAAATCTTGGCACGATCGACACATCAAGAAGAAAATGTTCAACAAAGGAGATCTAGTACTGCTCTATGATAGTAAGTTGTTTTAGCACCCAGGGAAGCTCAGACTGCATTGCTTAGGACCATACGAGGTAAAATCTGTCACATATGGAGGAGTTGTATATTTACGAGATTTAGCAGGCGTCGTCCTCAGAGGAATGATCAATGAGATCTAACTGAAGCTATACAAGGATAGTCGACCACCCACCACGCAGTAGAAAAAAAAACTAAAAAATTAAAAAATTAAAAAGAGAACAAAAAGGAAAAAAGACTAAAAAGCGCACAACACGCTAGAGATAGAAAGGCCACAGGATGTTCGAAACACAAATACAGCAAAGGAATGAACAATGGTTACATACAAAGGGAAAACAAGCGGGAAACGGAAAGTCTGAAAAAGCGGTATGACAGGACAACACTAAGCAGAATTAAAGCATGGAAAGGACCGATGGGACATCACATCAAACACACCAATGGGAGATGGAAAAGAAAGAATAATGGAAACTATGAAACCGCCACAGATGCATTGAACCCACAGTTATGATGCATTAAACGCATAATGGAGGAAGCATCCTCGACAAGCTTCGTGACAAGCCCATACAACACATGAGGATGGGAGCAACTAGTCTATTCGTGAAAGGAAAACAGAGAGGGAGTACTAGCAGCCAGAACAAACAGAGCTAGACCACATAGCTCACTGAAGTTATTCAAAATCAACAAAATTTCGACATTCACCATTATGGAATCACCGAAGCCAGCAGATGCAAGCCAGACAACCAGACCAAATAGGGTTCAAACTAGGTCACAAGGACCATTGGAAGAGACCAAACAACAGCAATTGGAGATCGTCGACATCGATGAAATCCCATCCCCAGAGATGATACTGGTAAAATATACACCGATACTAGAAGATATTCATCAACCACAAGCATAGGCCTTGAAATTGGATATGCCAGCAGTGACGCAAGCACCCTAGGATGAGGAAGTGGAAACCCAACAAGAAGTGAAACCAGAAATCATCGAAGCAGCCCTGGAAGTTAACAGAACGACATAAAATATGGAAGCTTCAATGCAACTAGACGAGTCGCAAATGACCATATTAGGTCAACCAACATAGGAGACCAATGCAAATGCCTCGGCTTGGCCAGAATGGTTGATGGGGGAACAACCAAAAGTTGTTGGAACTTTGAACCAGCCACCGCAGCAAGAAGACAAAGTTCAGATACCAAGCTCACCCCGCAAGAAACCTGGAGCAGAAATTTTTCTACCACGCATACTAGCTGGAGTATAGGTAGAACCAGATCTACTAGGTCATGTCAAGAATCTATTCAGACCATGACGTATCAAATGAAACCAATTTCCCGGAACTAGCACAGAGGGTCTTTATGAATACCATAGGCGTAACCTGACTTGGAGAAATGATCAACCAGCCGCACTAGTAGGCAGTTGGGCTGGACAGAACAAGAATCATAGGTTTGTTGAAGCTACCACATTTTGGAAGAGGTTGGTACGTGACAACATGCCTCAAGAAGTTGTTAGCAATCACACATGGAGGGTACATATGGCTAGACAAACCCATCCCCACAATTATTGAGCTTATCGCACAAATCACAGGGTTACCAACCTGGGGTATGGATACAACATTGATTCTAGATGAAAAATCCAAGGAGAAAGCATTGGCAGAAGAAATGAAGAATAAATATGGAACCACTAGAGGAATGAGGGGCATCATGATCAAACGAATCAACAATGCAACTACACAATTGGGCACAAATATCCTAGCCTCCAAATTTCTTAGAAAATGTTGCAAATACGAAGTACCAGCAGGAGTCATTGCAGTTGCAGCTCAGTGCACAGAAGGCACCTCTATGAGCTAGGCACCATATCTATTGAACTTATTTCAAGAGGATTACAAGGATGTGCAGGACCTAGGCACAGAGTTCCATTACTCATGGTTGAGCACCCTAATACCCTTCATGGGATGGCAAGAATCAGGGTAAGTAATTTTCTGTACCAGAACACAACCAACAGGAGAAAGATACCTATTACTGAGATCTAGGTCATAGGCCAAGCATAAGAGGGAGAACATAATCATATTCGAAGCATACCTATGGGATATAAAGGAAGCTATCAGCCGATCATGGAGAATAACACCAGAGGCTATCATGCGACATGAGAACATCACCAACTGCTAGACCACACACCAAATAATGTGGATACAACCAAGGTTGGATCCAGATAAATAGTGGCTATAGATGCTCTCTTGCATCATAAAGGGTGATATCAACATGGTCATCAGTGAATGTCCTGATGAATGGAGGATCCCAACCATTAGCCGAGAAGTACTGAAAACAACAGTAGAAGGAGAGGCAGAATAGGCGGAAACACAGACTCTGGAAATCCCAGTACCCAAGAAACCAAGGATGGACCAAACCAAGCCGACTCAGGCAAATGAAGGATCAAAACGGAGATGGACCCAAAAGGGGAAGAAAGAGACTACACAGACCAACAAATAGCAGAAACAAGTCGAGGGAGCACAGGAGACGGCCCCAAACCCCATCACACAAGAACCAGGGGGAAATAATAGACCAACCGCGCAAGCAAGAGGTGTGTGCAAGAAATCAAAGGCACAAAAAGCATCACCAGACTATATGATCACAGCGGAAGATGGGGAAATGATCGCCAAAATGGTCCAAGATTGCCTAGCATAAGATTTTGATCATGCATCACACCAAAGGGATAAACTACAAAAAGAGATAACAAAAATGGGACAGTTCCTCAAGAAATTTGGGGAAGCACAGACAACAAGCAACACCTGAGGCATAGAGCCACTAATAATACAGACCAAAGAAAGAGTGGAGGTAGAAGAACGAGACCCAATCCACTCCATGCCACACGTAAACGCAATGATTTACATCAAACCTAGCATGTTGTGCATGGATGAAATCGTGGGGCAGACACCCCTGAAGGATTTGGACCACATCCAATTGGTCTTGACTCGGATGTCATCAAGGGCACTACACAAATTGTATTTTAGCGTAGACCATGACGTACAATCTTGTTCACATAAAAACTCAGTCGAGCTACAACAAGAAACAAAGAAGCAGGAGGCGCTGGAAAAAGTATGTGAGCGTGCCAAGCTCGAAACTCAAGAGGAAAAAGAACGCAGGAATGAACTGGAATGAAGAGTGGGAGGAATTTTTTAGAAACTCCTAAGCACCGCGCAAAGAAATGAAAAAGATTGACCAGATTGCACAGGCAATTGATCAATATCAGAAGGAGATTGAGAATCTTCATGAACGACTCGTCCCAACCACTCCATCAGCAGTGAAGGAGCAAAGGAAGTAGGAAGAAACAGTGCAACTGCAGGAGATGGAACAACAGGTTAGTGCAGCAGCTGAATTGCTCGATAAAGAAGCGCAACTTTGGACAAGTTTGGAGGAGGATCCATAGGTCCAACGCTGGGACAAGGAAGAAGAAAGGATCAATGAAACGATCCAAGAACTGAAACAGAGGCAGAAGACCATACCAATCCCAGAACCAGTCAAAGGGATGCAGGATATGAAGAAGATGCAGGAAAAACTTATCACTACGGAAACATAGAAACAAGAGCGTCGGGCTCAAATAGATCCACTACAGGAACGAGTAGCAGAAATACTTGCATAGGAAGAAGGAGGTAAAACATAGATAGCATAGACCCATGCTGAATGTGTAGTATTTATGAGCGACAAAGTGGCATTTTAGGTAGTAGACACCATCAAGGAGAAGACCGCGCAGGCACTAACAAAAGAAACAGAGCTCAAGGAAAAGTTCTAGATGATCACCAAGGAGATCGAAGAAGATTAGAAGGATTAGGTGACTTGGGATGAGTCACATGCCAGTGTTGGGGGCCTGTTGGCACCAAGCCGAAGTGGAAATAAGGATAATCATGGGAAAGAAAGCATTTAGAAATGGAAGTAACAGCTGGAAGGTAACACAACATGCATGCATGGAAGAAAGCATGCACAAGGAAAGCAACAACTGGAGGAAGAACAACACGCGCACATGGGAGGAAGACCAAACGTTGGTAGGGTTAGGGTTTTGGTAATACATTGTAAATGGTTGAAGAGCCTGATATATATAAATAGAGATACGTAGGTATCATAGAGAGGTTGGTTCGCTTTTTTATTAGTTCAACTTTTGTAGTACTCCATCATAGTCATGTACGAGTTGATGCATTATGTACTACTGCTATGAACCAATTTTTGTAAGTTGTTGAGTTAAGAACAGAGGAGAGAAGGAAGATCTAAGTATTAGATCGCAGGCTGTGGAGCATGGTGCAATCTAGTTTGCCTCATACCGATCTTCCCCATATGAGGGAATTGTAAGCGCGCGACGCTGGAGATGCAGAACTACCATAATAAAAGAGCCAAGAGCCACATATTTGTGGACGTAGCCCAGGAGGGGGTGAACCACGGTAATATCTGTGTAATGTGATGGATGCATGTATATCTTTGTTTTCTTTCAACAGTCAATTTTTATGCTTAATGAATGAGTTAATACATTGTTTTGGAATACGATTGTGTTGTTCAGGAAATAAACTATGAAATATAGATGCACACCCGTGAGTAATAGTAGATTGCAATCTCGATTCGTAGTATATGACTCGTAATAATAAACCCCTATCTCATACTCAATCCTAAGCTGTAAACACTTGAGTCTTACAACCACCGATTTAAATCTATCTTGGGTGAGACTGCGCAATGCACTCTGTGTACTGTGTTGCCTTCTGGTTTACCAAGAGGGACAATAGTTTTAGAGACTTTGTTGGAAACTCGAAAGAAATGAACCCTGGGTCAATAACTCATACGGTAGAGGAGATTAGTAACCAACAATATCAGTACCATTTCCACATGTTTTGACTCTGACATCCCTTCCCACTTCCAAGGGCCAGCCGACCACTTGTTGACTTCAACCCTTTTGTTGTTAAGTACCTGACCTCATGTACTTTGATATGCAAGCCATGACTCGAATAAAATGATCCTAACCAAAGAAAAATGGTGAGACTAACACCTACAACGATGACATTTTTTAAAAGAATATATTTTCTTTATAACACCAATGAAATTAAAAGAATATATTTTCTTCAAAACACCAATGAAATTTGAAGGCATAGAAAATTAGAATAAGTACTTTCTACTTTGTGGAAAGTAATATTGTGTCTCATTTACCTCATATAGTTGTATAACAAGTATATAGGTTTTCACGAATATGAGAGAATGTTGTTTATGATTAT
>SNQJ01S0011033.1:31608-48050 GCA_010110895.2 Picea sitchensis
TTTGTTCGCGCCGTATACAATCTGGAAAAGTGACGTTGAGATAGAATTCTTGGTGGTAACCCATTCTGCCCACAGCGCATAAATAATCCTTTTATGCCAAGTTTTCTTATTGCCTTGCAGGAGTCTTTTGATGATCCTGGTCAGGATTTTATTTGATGATTTTGCTAACACGTTTCCTTGTGGGCAGTACTTTGTATAATTCCCCAAGGTTATATTATAATCCTGACAAAACTTATCCATCTTCTTGGACTTGAATGCGGTCGGGTTTTGAGTTATGATCTTGATAGGGCATCTGAATCTCGACAAGATATTTCTCTCCAAAACTTGGATGATGACTGTGTTGGTAGCTTGGTTCATGGGGACCTCTTCTATCCATTTCATGAAGTAGTTTGTGGCCGTGAAGGATGGAAGATTTATTTCCCCTATGAAATCCAAACCCGACTGCATGAAAGGTGATTTGATTGAGATTGTCTTTAGTAGCAAGGACTGCAACTTCCTTCTCTCGTCGAAAATATGACACTCGTGGCAGCCAGAGACTTATTTATATATTTCTACGAAGATTATAGGCCAATAGTAACCCGCTCTCAGGATTTTTTGCAGGGTGGTTTTCCAGTAATGGTGCCCTCCGCAATCGCCTTTGTGAAATTCTTCTATGGCTCGCTTCGCATTCCAGCAAACAACTCAACAATATTCCTCCAGGATGTAGAACTTAACCGCTTTGAGATTTAGAAATCTAGCCTTGTTCTTACTTAAACCCAAAGGGGCTTGTAGGTTTCTTAACACATAGATGATGTCTGTATACCACAACAAATTTACGAAATCCTGAGATACCTACACAGTTGTTTCTTCCTAAGGATTATCTGACAAATCAGCAATGAAGTTTATCCCCACAGTGTCATAGTTCGACTACACCATCAACTTTGAAAGGCCCTGACCTTTAATCAACTTCGTGGGATTTATTTCGAGATCATATTCCAGCATGGATGTTATACATTTGCCTCTCCTTCCCTCTGGGTCAGGCTGAGTCAGGATATCCTTAACTGAATTGATGGTCACGTAAGCGATAATGTGGGAGTGTAATATGTACGCTCTGAACTCCTTTAGGTCCTTCACTAAGGTGTATTCTTGTTTCTCCATAATGTTATACCTTATTGGAGTATTCCTCAGCATTCGGTTGAAATAGGCTATGGGCTTCTCAAATTTCTGCTTGTCTTTCTTCTATAACACGTCGACAATTGTATGCTCCGAGGTGAATGGAAACATGATGAAATATTTCATGAAGTATGTATTGGCTAGCACAGGAACTCTAGTCAGCGCCACCTTGATATATTCAAATGAATTCCTAGATTTCGGGTTCCACTTGATCCCGTTCCCCTTTCTAAGCACGCAGGTGATATGTTTTATAATTTCTTCCATGTTCGAGATGAATCTTCTCAAAAAGTTTACTTTTCCAAGGAAGGATTGCACTTCCTTCTTACTGCATAGAGTGTCGATTTTCAAGATCCCTTCAACCCTGCTGGGGTCTCTCTTGATTCCCTGTTTCTAGATAATGTGCCCCAAAAACTTCCCTTCTTCCATCCTGAAATGTGATTTCTTCGGATTCAATGATATGCTAAATTTTTTGCACTTCTGGAAAAATTTCTTTAGATGCTCCAGGTGTTTTTCATCGGAGGCAGAGTATACTCTAATGTCATCTAGATATATCACAATGAACTTGTCCTTTTTTTCATCAAATGCTATGTCCATTTCCCTCTGGAAAGTGGCACCATCATTCATCAGGCCAAAAGGCATCTTGGCATACATGAACGTCCCCCATGGCATCATGAAGGACGTCTTTTCCCTGTCATCCGGGTGTACCATGATCTAGTTATAACCCTAAAAACCATCTAGCATGGACATCTTCTGGGACCCCACCACCTTTTGCAGGATATAGTCCATTTTAGGAAGAGGTTAGTGATCCTTGAGGGACACTTTGTTCAAGTTTCGGAAGTCCACACATAGTCTTATCTCACCACTATTTTTTCTAACCGGTACCTAGTTGGTCACCCACTTAGAAAACCTTAAAGAAACGATAATTTTATCTTCAAAGAGTTTCTTTACCTCCTTTTTTATTAGTGGAAGGAGTAGGGGATTTGTCTGTCGTAGCTTATGTTTGAACGACCTCTAGTATTCTTTGAGAGGGATGATGTGCTAGATCACTTTAGTGTCATACACCTACAATTCATCATAACTCCAAGTGAAAACATCTGGGAAATCCTTCACGATCTTGATGTAGTCCTTTTTGACCTCTAGACTGAGTGTTTTTTACAATTTGATTATTTTTTAGTTCTCATCAGTCTGGATGTTGCAGTATTCAACATCCTCATCATTTGCAATGATATTGGGATTTCTAGCCATGTCATTTTTGTCAAACATATTTTCCAACGGAACTAGCCCCTCTGGGATGATGTTGTTATTCAATTGTACTATGTCCCTTCCCGCTATTTGGTTATGGAAAGGGTCTTCATTACTGCGCGCATCCATGCTATTGTATTCTTCACAGAAACACTCATCATCGATGTTTATGTTAGCGAACTTGTCACTCATTTAAATAAATCTCTCTGCCTGTTTGTCATCCTCAAAGACATGTCAATGTTTGATATTATTGGGCATTTCTAGCATGTGTTTGACTTCGATCTCGTATTTTCTGTTTGGGAAGATGGGGATTTTAAAAACCAATGCCAAGGTGGCCAACGCATCAATGATCTGCTTTTTCTCCCTTGGGATAGTAGATAGATCGTACTCTGGAAATTATTCGAGGAGGTCTAGCGCCAAATTTATGTACACTCTCAACCTGGGGTGTTTGGACTGATATATGCCTTTCACCTGATTTATAATCAGCTCGGAGTCTCCACACACTGTTATCCTCTTCATGCCCAGTTCTTTCAAAACCTTCAGGCCCAATATCAGTGCCTCATACCCGAAAATGTTGTTTGTACATTCGAACACGATCTTGTATGAACACAGCTTTGTGCCCACCTAGGGGGGGATTATCCATATGTTGGCACCTGATCCTTCCTTACTGACAGCATCATCAAAAATCATGTTCTATATCTCATTTTATACGTGGTTATTTAGGTCGACGCACTCTGCTACTTGCCACGTGGTGTCCTCATCGGCTGTCATGATGGTTGTCAGCTCCTCCTCTTCAAAGATCAAGTCATTGTAGAATATAGAGGAACTGACCTCAGTGTCGACGGAGCATATAGGATGGTTATTTGGCTATGTCTTGTTTCTCACCGTGTATTTCGGCAACACTTCTCTGTATAACCATCTATCCTGGCCAAATATAGGAATGGTGGTGTATGACATGTCCATTTGCAGGGTCCCCTTTAACTTCGCAACCAACGACCTAGACAACAACATGCCAAAATTAGGGGGTATGTCCACCATGACCACATCCATAACCATGTTCTTCAAAGGAATTTGGTCCAATGACACGACCAAGTCCTTGATGAGGCCCAATCACTTGACTTTCCTTGAATCAAAAGAGAAAAGTTCCTTGCAGGGCCTGGTGATGTCCAAACCCAATTCTTCCATGATCACCTTCAGCATGAGGTTGTGCAACGCGCCCGAATCCATCATGGCGTTATGTAGGGTCATGTCATGAACCTTTATACTGACGTAGAATGGAGGGATGTCCTCGGTATCACTTTTCTCTTCAACGCCCAGACCAAACAGAATAGCAGGGTGATCATATTGGACATTCAAAGTATCAGGGGTCCCTCCCATTTTCAGCATTTTAATAATTTTCTCTTGATATTCACCCTTTATGATAAGTTCATTAAATGAGATAGAGATTTTGATCTTGTTCATTTCATGCTCAAAGTTAAAAGGGGGACATGCCTTCTCTACCTCTTTTCCACCCGCTTCTTGGCTTGCTTTCGGCATTTTCTTCGGGGCCTCCTCCTTCGACTTTTCTTTTTCAGTCAAATCCTTGGTCTTGTTGTCTGGCCTCAGTTGTCTTTTGGAAGGGGTGTCTTTCGGAGGTTCCTTATGGGGTTAGTTTGTTGAGATTCAGTGTGCGCCTCCTTGTTCCTGAGGTTATATTTCTTCTGAAACTGCATGATGGCATTCTGGTAACCCTTCCTGAACTCTTTTGTTTCCCAGGACAACACGTCATCTGTTTCCCCAAATAGTGCATCATCTTTCTCCAGCATAAAATCATCATTTTGGCTCATGTATAGATCATGTTCTCGCTTTGTTAAAAACACATGTGGGT
Source organism: Picea sitchensis (assembly GCA_010110895.2). Taxonomy (NCBI): domain Eukaryota; kingdom Viridiplantae; phylum Streptophyta; class Pinopsida; order Pinales; family Pinaceae; genus Picea; species Picea sitchensis. The sequence continues at coordinate 35,870 of SNQJ01S0011033.1, forward strand.
TCTTGTCATCGCAACAATACATTTGTTCTTCGAACATATGATCAAAATCCTCATCCACGTAATTGTTCTGGAATGGAGACCTTATCTGTTGGTCGCCCTGGTCTCTCTTCTCCCTCTATCTGATCTGAGGAACTTGACCCCTTCTGATGTTCTAATTCCTGGGTTGGGGGTCATGTTGTTCTTGGGCAATAGTTATATTCCCCATAAAAAAATTCTCCATTAGTATCTCCATGGTCCTCGTCATCAAATTGAACTTATCGTCCAAGGACCGAGATGTCAATGGTTGTGCGTCTCCTTGGGGTTTCTTATCACCTCTATTGAATCTCTATTTGATCTTCCCCGAAAACATCATATTTACCTCGAATTCAAATGCGTTGCTCATTATTGTGTCTATATTTTTTTATCTTCTTTCTCTCAACAACAAGGTGAAATCGTTGTCGAAGGAGTCCATGTATCGCAACTGCGCAACTCCGGGGGGTGGCTGGACTTCTGCAGGAATCAAGTTATAAACCTTCATGAAACGGGTTGAGAATTCTTATACCGTCTCCTCCAAAACCTTCTTCATATTATTATAATGTGTTAACAGTTGCAAGGGGTTCTTCTTGTCTCCCCATCTAGTAATGAAAGACGTTTTGAATGCGGCAAAGTCTAGAATGCTTGCAGTCGGGAGGTCTTTGAAACATTTCCTCACCTCCTCTAAAAAATTATGTGCGAATAATCTCATTTCCACATCTAAATAGTCCACCTCCTCTAGGTCGACGAAATCATTGAACCAATCCAGATGACTCTAGGCTGAAACGTTCCCTTCCGCATCGTAGAGCTTAATCCTCTGGCTGTAATTTTTGGGAAAATCATGCAATTAGGCTGGAAGAACGAGGAGGGAGAATCTTGCGACCATGGCTCTAGGAGGGTTGGGGCTTTGAGGGATATTATTAGATACTAGGGCTTGGAATCACTTATGGTCGAAAATTATCTCTTCCAAGTTGGTTTTCGACTTAGACCTGAACAGGGTTTGTTCAAAGAATGCGTCAAACCCAAGATCGTCAATGATTTGCGTGTCGTCTTTATGTAAGGACATGCTTCTATCCAGGTAATAGAACGGGTCTAGCATTTTCTCTCTAGTCGTGTGCGTAATTTTTTCGGGGTCACACACAGGCTCTGCAGGGTTTGGGTCAGGATATGCTTTGATATAGATCGTCTTCGGAGCCAGGGTTCCTGAAATGCGCTACTTGGAGCTACAAGTCTTTTTGAATGGAGTCGCCAAGTTAAAGGTTTTATCCAACATAGATTTGTTTCCCTCTGTTACCCTCAGGGGTAAAAACAATAACTTTAGTCGTTCTCCCAGGGAAAATCTCTTCAATTCCATCCCCGACAATGACGCTAGAATGTTAGCACTCTATAAATCTCTTTGACTAATAAACATACGATGGAGGTAACTATTTCAACCAACTTTGAGACCCGAAACTAGCCTTTCAGACCTGGAGAGGGCTCTCTCGGGAGACATTGTTTCAATGTGGGATATGGCTTTAAAGTTGTTGGCTAGATTTAACACCTTTGAAATAATGGGTTCTGGTTATATTTGCGCAAGAGAGTAAGACCTTGGGCTATGGAGTCGGTTCGATAAAATGATAGAAACAAACGACTATGTGACTCAAATTGAGAGGATAAAGGCTAAACGAGCAATAGTCTTCAGTGTAAAATCGTTGTGTGAGGCGGGGAGAAAACACAGAAAGCAACTCGGAGCATCGTTGAGGATGAATTCAGAGTTTAACTTAGAGGAAAACGTTTTGTCTAACTAGTGCGAATCCCAGGGCACTGCACAGTGAATCCCATGTTCAAAATACGTTCCTATTTAGACATAAATAGATATGAATAAAGAATACGGGAAGTACGTACACAAATAAAAGAGACAATACATCCAACTTCTACAATTAGAATCTTTTCATCAAAGCTTCATGACTTTTGCATTAAATTTCGATCGGACTCAAACTACATTCGATAGACACTGTCTATACTAATTTTTCCAACCAACATGGCTTACATAGAAAAGATCAAATATATAGGCAAGGGCGTCTCTTGGGCTACCGTACTCTTCTAACTAATATCTCTAAAACTAGGAAACCGATTGTCTATGCTAAATGACTCTTCGCATGACACTTTTCCAAAAGTTGACAACAAATACATCTGCCTACATCATGATTGTTTGTAATCTGCCATAGGGATTCGATTATAGATCAGGTCTCATCATTAGAGAGTGATGTGTTAATTCTTTCCTTCGATCAGATATATGAACGAACACGTGTTTGTCAGAATCCCATTATCTGATGTAACGACTTTGATTTATGTCGCACACTCATTTTCTAGGGGAATGTGCATGGCAAGTGGTTGTTGACTGTCATGGCCATTATCAAATGGAAAAAATGTCTTAAGGTGATGTCTCCTTCAAAACTTTCAATATTTTCTTTATGTTTGCAGATACAAGAATGAACTCAGCTAATCGTGTTTCTTTTGTTTGCTGGCGAGAATTGCGCGGGCTTTCTCCTCGATCGCTTCACATTCTCTGGAATGTTTCACATACCTTTGTTCAGATAGCCTCTATGCTTCGTGAAGCTGTATGATTGTATCATGCGCCTCTCTGAGTTGTCTTTTGAGCCACATCACGTTCCCTTCGTGGCCTTGCTCTGCTGACACTTCAATGGTCTTTGTCACTAGCTATTGTCTTAGCTCCTTGTTTTCCTAGTAAAGTTCGGTGATAGCTAGTTTCGCCTGCTTTAGTTTTTGAGATAGCTCTTGATCATTTGTACCAGTGGAATCCATCCTCCTTGTTATTCTCTCACTTTCTTGTCTTTTACCTTCAACAGGTTCCAGCCAAACAACGCGCATAAGTAATTTTTCAGCAACTGATCTTGCACGTGGATCATCTGGGATTCAGGTTTCCCCAGCTTCCTTATTATTCTTTGGCCTGCCCCTTCTCTGAGGTATCTGTTATTAGGGAGACAGGGCTTCTAATATCTTTCCTTCCTGCACAGGTCATTCCACTCCGAGTTCCACGCGGTGTGATATCATCGTTTTCGCAGGTAAAGGGAAAACTCCCTTTGTATCCTTGGGGATGCCTGTTGCGAGTAAGAACGAATCCCAATCTCTTTGGGGCTTAGGCCTGGTGATTCTTCCACTTCGCACTCCCTTATTTATGTTTTGGGAGGTCTCCATGGCGCGACCACTATTTATCTTGCGCATGGTGGATCCGACGAATGCCCAAGGTAGAGAATTCGATCAACCTAGGCTTGTGAGAAAATTTACACACATAGCATGAATCTAATTTCATGAATAAAATGGGTGCAGAGCATCTGGAATTTATAACAGATCAGGCGTAAGGATGAATCATTCCAAGGAACAATAAATTCATGGTGACTAGATTTTTYGAATCAAACTGTAGATTTTCCATAGCACATCCCCACGTGTAAAGTACAAGCGATAAGGGTTGCAGGGCTTACATGATACGAGCACCATGATTTTTCATTCTCTCGACCTTCATAATGAGTTGATAATGGTTACTGCACTTGAMGATGYGACTTCTATTAACTAATTGAGTCAACCTAGGGTGCGTAGCGACTCCCTTTTTAATATGACCCAACTATCTAGGAATGACATATCTGTTGGCACCAGGATGAAGTGGAAAGAAGGATGATCGTGGGAAAAAAAACATGCAGAAACAGAAGTAACAACTGGAAGGTAACATATCACGTGTGCATGCAAGAAAGCGTGCACAAGGAAAGCGACAGCTAGAGGAAGAACAGAACGTGCACATGGGAGGAAGACCTAACGTTGGTAGGGTTAGGGTTTTGGTAATACATTGTAAATGGTTGAAGAGCCCGATATATATAAATAGAGATATGAAAGTATCATAGAGAGGTTGGTTCTCTTTTGTATTAGTTCATATTTTGTTGTACTCCATCATAGTCATGTACGAGTTGATGCGTTATGTACTACTTCTATGAACCAATTTTGTAAGTTGTTGAGCTAAGAACAGAGGAGAGAAGGAAGATCTGAGGATTAGATCGTAGGCTATGGAGCCTGGTGCGATCTAGTTCGCCTCATACCAATCTTCCCCATCTGAGGGAATTGTAAGCGCACGGTGCTGGAGATGCAGAACTACCATAATAAAAGAGCCAAGAGCCAAATCTTTGTGGATGTAGCCCAAGAGGGGGTGAAACACGGTAATATCTATGTAATGTGATGAATGCATGCATATCTTTGTTTTCTTTCAACAGCCAATTGTTATGCTTAATGAATGAGTTAATACATTTTTTTGGAATACGATTGTGTTGTTCAGGAAATAAATTGTGAAAGATAGAAGCACACCCGTGAGTAATAGTAGATGGCAATCACGATTCGTAGTATATCACTCGTAATAATAAACCCCTATCTCATACTCAATCCTAAGTTGTAAACACCTGAGTCTTACAACCACCCATTTAAAGTTATCTCAGGTGAGACTACGTAGTGCACTCTGTGTACTGTGTTGCCTTCTGGTTTACCAAGAGGGCCGACAGTTTTAGAGGATTTGTTGGAAACCCGAAAGACATGAACCCTGGTTCAATAACTCAGATGGTAGAGGATATTAGTAACCAACAAGTGGTTATGTTGTCTTGTTAATAGGAACAAGAGAGGACTGAGTAGATGAGATACATTGACCGAGAAAAGAATGAGCAAAACAACAAAAGAAATGAGCCATTAGAAGGGAATGTTGAGACCTTGGAACCCCACGAAAGAATAAATCGAAGGCTAGTTGAGAACCAAAGAGCTAGAGTTTTCACAGTAAGACAATAGAAACCCTAGAATCACACCGTGCAAATATCTGGACAAATACATGTTTATTGATTTACACGAAGTCTTTTTCTGTGATTTTTTGCATATACTATAGGAGTGGATACTAAGGTTGAAGGATTACCATGCGAAGAACTGGATTCGATAGCTAGATTGGACTTCGCTACAAATTGAGAAGTTACAGCAGGTGAACAAAAAATTCACCTGCGCAGTAGACTTTTGGCTTGACGGTATTGTGGCAGGTTTCATCACCGAATTTGCAGTTGACACAGTGAAGTCATACAGCGCAGCAGAGCAATAATTTCTACGTGGACCTCAGAGAAGGTACATTTAATCCTTGTATACTTTTATTAAGATATTGTTATATAAAAAAGGTGTAATGACAATGGAATCAGACCACTAAACTTACCTGCGTGCATGGGGGAAGGGGGGAAACACTGACAAAGAGATGATAAATGGAAGGAGGTAAGGATAAAGGCAAGAAGGAGGAGGAACCCTTGGACCTGATCATGATGGATGATGACTAGCTCAAGTGGATATTGGTGTCATCAGGAACGATGCATAGAAGAGTACCCTACCAATATAAGGTGAATACCAAGAAGAGATTTGTAGCCGTGAGGGAAGGCTTGGCGAGCGATGAGGAAGAGGTAGAGGATATCTTGGTTGTGTAGTAGATTAAGGAAATCCTGCATGTAACATATGAGAGGAAGACGAGAGGACCAATAATGAGAGGAGAAGGCAACCATCCTATCCATATTAATGTCAGTGTGGAACCCAGAAACCCATGTGTGACTAATACACCAAAAAGAGCACCATTGTTTAGACAACCAAAGTTCGGAGGAAGTCCGACAACAAGAAGCACATCTACACTAGGAGAAACAACTGGAGGAGCCAGTTCAAGCAACACTAGTCAAGTATCTACACCATGCAAAGGAGGAGGTAGTTTAGTATTTAGAATGGTAGGACATGATCCCACTATCAAATTACCAGAATTTCAAGGAGAAGAAGAAGAAGACCCTGAGAAGCATTTTTTCATTTGTGAAAATATCTGGGAGGCAAAGCATATCACTGATGAAGATACCAAACTCATGCAACTAGAGATTATGCTCAGAGACCGTGCACTAGACTGGTACATGAGTCTAGACACAAGCAATGCCCCTTGGATGATGAGGACACTGGAAGACATTAATAAGCTATTGATTAATGAGTTCCAGAAGTCGATCTCAGAGGTTTAGTACATGAACGAGATGATCAAGATAAGACAGAAAACAGGAGAGTCTGTATGGGATATTGACCAGATATTCAAGCGACTAAAGAGAAAACTAAAATACCTTATGACCAATATGTAGCATCGACACCTGTTTGTCAAATCACTACTCCCACACTTAAAATATCCCTTATGACAACAGAAAATTCAAACATAGGCAGAGGCTCTGCAGGAAACCTTGCAACTGGAAGACAACGAGTACCAACATATGGATCCAACTATTGAGGAATTGAAGGAGGATTTGAAGAATCTAACATTTCAGTTAAACCAGAATAAGAACAAGGACAAACGAGAATCTATTTGGTGCACCACATGCAGGACGGGAGGACGCCACAAGAATGAATGCCCAACATTTGCACAGTATATAACAACATGTATGCCAAATCTGCTACCACAAGGAGTATTATGGTGCGAAATATGCAAGAAACCGGGTCATGACCCTTATCACTGCACGATGATGCAGAAATACCAGACTGTTCCAAAGAATTCATATTGCACCTTTTGTAAGTCAGTGGGCCACGCCGACAAAGATTGCAGAACTATGAAGTTGATGCGGGAAAGAACATAAAATGCATATAGGGTACAGGCCAAAATGATGACTGTGAAAGTAGCGCCACAGTTCAATCAAGCCCCAGCTCCATACAACATTGTACAACAACCATACAATAACGTGCAGCTGCAGTATAACCCGGCACAACCCTAGTACAATACCACACAATACAATCAGGCAACACAGTATAACGTGTCGAGAGGTGACCGAGCAGGCTACCGAGGAGGAGGATGAGCCAGAGGAGATTTTCGATGCGGTAGAGGACCAGTCACATGTCACAATTGTCAGCAACCAAGGCATTATGCATGGGAATGTCCACTCCCACCAACAAATTGTATGTATTGTCGCGCATCAGACCACGATACAGAGGAATTTTCGACACTACTAGTAAAGATTCAGGAAAAGAGGAACCAGAACAATCAGAAGGTTCAGTGGATTTCAGTCGAATAAAGGGATGATGGACGAAACATCAATATAGTTACTCATGGAGGAACAAAAATAGGAAACGACACAGTTCGACGAGAACCAGCACAGAACCAATGGGTAAATAAGAACATTGAACCAAGAAGCAGTTCGACGCACCAAAAGAAAAGGAGACCTTTAAGGAAGCCAAACAAGAATTCCATAAAGAGGACATAATTTCGACTTCAACTGCGCAATCATTCAAGGAAGCCCCAAAATATGAGATGCTTCCATCATTGGATCATACCAATAAAATTCATCCCAAGGGACCTGTAAGTACAATCAAAGGATTTTCACAATCATGTGTGAAAGTATTAAGCGATCCTTCATCTATGAAAATATTGCAAAACATATTAGAGAAATGTAGTAGCGAGACGGAAGAAAAGTTAGAGCCAAAAACCATCAACCACCTACACACAAGAAGAAGAACAAGTAGGGAATTTAGAATAAATGCTAACATTAGGGATTTCAATATGGGAGACATTATACTATACCTAGGATCTGAATTGAATGTGCTACCAAAGAAAACATGGAAATGTATGGGAGAGCCAACACTGGGATACTCAAATGTCCAATTGAAACTAGAAAAAACAAAATAGAGTCCTACCAATAGGTAGACTGAAAGGAGTGACAGTAGATCTTGATGGATTTTGCACTAAAGTAGACTTTGAAGTCATTGAAATAGTAGACGACACAACACCTTACCCGACATTGCTTGGTTTGGATTGGACATTTGACAACCAGACCATAATCAATTTGAAAACCAGGAAAATGACATTTGAATATGGAGAATACAGGGTCATAGCACCACTAGATCCATTGGAAGGGGAGAGGTTCATAGAACCCACTTGCCTCGACTTAGAGGAGATCAACTAGTTGTACAAAACAATTGCACGCGATGAGGATTACGTAAACCCAACTGCAGACGGGGTACTCAGTTGGTGGAGCATTACTTCATGCGCAATAGACTCAGACACCGGGTTAGAAACCTGACAGCAGAGACTACATGAAGTATCCACGCGAATATGTGCAAGAATAGACCGCGCAGTAAGATGGGTAAGCATAGAAATCAGAGAACCACCTAGTTTCCACAGACTAAATGATTTGAAAACATTCTTTACACAATATGAAGACGAATTATTAGAAACCAACGAATGTTAGCACTTGACTTAGCACTCAAGGCCACACCCGCAAGATGGTGGGGTGCACATAAAGAGACCATCACAGACTGGTATCAATGTAAGTGACTACTGCGCATAAGGTTCGACGCAAAACAGGAATACAACCAATAACAAAAATACGAAGGACAAGAAGAAACAACAAAACACTTTGCGAAGTGAAAAATGTTGTGGAAAATGATACCACCAGAGTAATGGCCTCATTACTTCATACATACTTTAGTGGGCATACCAGCAAACTAGTATACAGACCAGGAATTGCGCAAAGGAACTACAACATGGAGGACATTGCAACAAAACTTCACAATCACTTTCTCATTCGAGCATGAGAACCCTAACATAGACGCATCCCTCAAACAAATCAAAGGAGTAATATTCATCAAAGAACTGGAAATAGAATTTATCACAGAAGAGAAACAACGGAATAAATAGACAATCAAGGAACTACTATCATGTTACCATGTACAGGAGGAAGAACCATATGAAGATGATCCACATGATATTCATATCGAAGAAGTAGAAGGAGAAAGAGATGTGGAAGGACCAACCATAGAATCAGAATTCATTTCCACGCCAATCAAGGTAAAGAAAGTTAACATCGAGGCAGCTAAGCAGCCCAAAATGGCCATCATTGGAGACTACTAGGATGAGAAAACAGTAGAAAGCATCACAGAATTGTTGCACGAATATAACGACCTTTTTCCCACAAAATTTATAGAGATGAAGGGTATAGTCGGAGAACTGGGAGAGATGAAGATACCACTTATACCTGAAGTGAGGCCTATTAGAAAACGACCCTATAGACTGAACCCCATATATAAACATAAAGTTGAAGATGAGATCGACAGAATTCTCGAAGTGAGCATCATCGAACCAATTGAGAAATCAAAATGGATAAGTTCGATGGTAGTATAGGACAAGAAACAAGGAATAGGGATCAGGATATGCATCGACTTGAGGAAGTTGAATGATGCANATAACGACCTTTTTCCCACAACATTTATAGAGATGAAGGGTATAGTCGGAGAACTGGGAGAGATGAAGATACCACTTATGCCTGAAGTGAGGCCTATTAGAAAACGACCCTATAGACTGAACCCCATATATAAACATAAAGTTAAAGATGAGATCGACAGAATTCTCGAAGTGAGCATCATCGAACCAATTGAGAAATCAAAATGGATAAGTTCGATGGTAGTATAGGACAAGAAACAAGGAATAGGGATCAGGATATGCATCGACTTGAGGAAGTTGAATGATGCATGCCTACACGACCCATTCCCTACATCGTTCATGGATGAAGTGTTAGAGAATGTGTGGGGACATGAATCTTACTCATTCACTGATGGATTCCCTTGCTACCATCAGGTTAAGATAACACAGGAGGACAGACACAAGACCATATTTGCGACAGAATGGGGATCTTATCAGTACATAGTCTTGTCGTTTGGATTGAAGAATGCACCCGCAATATTCTCTAGAGTGGTCATCGCAGCATTTAAGGAATTCATCCACCAGTTCCTCGAAGTATACCTGGATGACTGGACAGTTTATAGTTTGTTGAAAAACCATATGGAAGTGTTACGACTGATGTTAGAGAGATGTAGACAATGCCAGATATCATTGAACATCAAGAAATGCATATTTGGAACACCATTTGGGATACTATTGGGACATATAGTATGCAAACAAGGATTCTTACTGGATCTAGCAAAGATCACAGTCATCGTTAACTTACCAGCACCAAAAACAGTCCACCAACTAAGAGAAACCTTAGGGCACATAAGATACTACAGGAAATTCATCAAAGGGTATGCGCAGATCACAACACCAATGGAAAAACTATTAAGGAAGGATACAAAGTATTAATGGAACGACGAGTGTCAACACGGTTTGGATACCCTGAAGGAAAAGATGGTTACCGCAATGATATTAGTATTTACAAACTGGGAAAAGACATTCCATGTGCATGTAGATGCATCAACGATAGCACTGGGAGCTATCTTAGCATATCTAGGAGAAGGAGACTTGGATCACCCGATAGCGTTCGCAAGAAGAAAGTTATCAAACTCAGAACATAATTATAACATGACAGAAAGAGAAGGCCTAGCCATGGTCTATGCATTGTAGAAGTTCAAACATTACCTATTGGGAAAACACTTTAAGATGTTTACATATCACTCAGCCCTAAAATACCTAGTCAACAAGCCAGTGTTGGGGGGGAKAATCTGTCGATGGTTACTRCTATTTCAAGAATTTGATTTTGAAGTAATAGTTAAACCAGGAAAATTGAATGCAGGCCCTGACCACCTGTTTAGGGTCACAAATGGAGAAGAACCTACAAATTTAGAAGACATATTTCTAGATGCACAGTTATTCTCAGTACAGATTGTTGATGACTACTACGCAGAGATCATCCAGTACTTGAGCACAGGTACTGCGTCAAGGAGAATATACCACCACGCAGAAGAAGAATCTGGTAGTCTGCATGAACGACTATCAAATGATTGCAGGACATCTATGCAATATGGTCACAGACAACATCTTGCAAAGGTACGTATTAGAGAACGAACGACCAAGAATTTTAGCAGAATCCCATGAGGGAATCGCAAGAGGGAATTATGCAAGAAAAGATACCGCGTAGAAGGTACTACGTATAGGACTATGGTGGCCAACGATTCACAGGGACTCGAAAAAGTATTGTCAGAGATGTGATGTCTATCAAAGGATAGGCAAAGCCAACATAAGGGATGAGATGCCACTGCGACCACAAGTAACATTACATCCATTTGAAAAATGGGAAATAGACTTTGTGGGACCAATTAACCCACCAGTCAAAAGGATAGGGGAAATATACATTATCACCGTGACAAAATACCTAACAACATGGGTGGAAGCCACACTAGTAAAATATTGCAGTGCAAACACAACTGCACACTTCTTTTTTGAACAAGTAATCACTAGATTTGGGTGCCCAAGAGTTTTGATGAGTGACCAAGGCACACACTTCATAAAGAGCACCATCTACATGATGACTGAAGAGTGTGAAGTTAATCACCAGAAGAGCACACTGTATCACCCACAGGCAAATGGCATAGTAGAAGCCTTCAACAAAATTCTGGAAAACACACTCACAAAGATCTGTAACGTCAACAAAGACGACTGGGACCTCAAAGTACCAGCAGTATTATGGGCATATAGGGCCACATGCAAAAAATTGAAAGGGAACACACCATTCAAACTATTCTATGGCTAAGAAGTTGTAGTTCCATTAGAATATTTAGTACCCAACTTATGCGTAGCAGCTATCACACACATGACAGAACGAGGTGCAGTACAGGAAAGATTGAATCAGTTATTTTCAATGGAGGAAGACCGAATCCTGGCAGGATTCCATCAACAAGTGAAAAAAGAAAGAGAGAAATCTTGGCACGATCGACACATCAAAAAGAAAATGTTCAACAAAGGAGATCTAGTACTGCTCTACGACAGTAAATTGTTTTAGCACCCAGGGAAGCTTAGAATGCATTGCTTAGGACCATACAAGGTAAAATCTGTCACAGATGGAGGAGTTGTATATTTACGAGATTTAGAAGGCATCGAACTCAGAGGAATGATCAACGAGATCTAACTGAATCTATACAAGGACAGTCGACCACCCACCACGCAGTAGAAAAAAAAACTAAAAAATTAAAAAATCAAAAAGAGAACAAAAAGGGAAAAAGACTAAAAAGCGCGCAGCACACTAGAGATATAAAGACCACAAGATGTTCGAAACACAAATTCAGCAAAGGAATGAACAACGGTTACATACAAAGGGAAAACAAGCGGGAAATGGAAAGTCGGAAAAAGAGGTATGACAGGACATCACTAAGCGGAATTAAAGCATGAAAAGGA
>SNQJ01S0011033.1:53050-79391 GCA_010110895.2 Picea sitchensis
TGTAAATTTTGGTCAATATTAATAAAAATATATTTTATATAAAAAATAAACATATTTTTAAAGTGAAAATAATCTATTATTGGATTTATTTTTTGGAAAGAGTAAAAAAAAACTGATTGACCAAAAATTAACTCCTAATAATACCATTTACCAAGCCGTGAGCATCCTAATTTTTACTTCATAGTGTTTATAGTTAGTTCAACAAACAATTTAAATTTTAAATAAAGTTTCATAAAAATATGAGACCAAAGGAAAGGAACCTTGTGAAATCTATGCATTGATTTATAGAAACAACCACCTACAAATAAGCGAAAGTGGCATATTTTCTAAGTTCTACTTTTTATTTTGTAATTATATGTATGAATCCATGAAATTTATTGTACTAGTGAAGAAATATTTCAATTTGAATTCACTCATAAAAATAAATAAATAAAATTTGTATTAAATGAATGTTAAGTAGTGAAAGTAGGTCAATTAATTGTTGGTGGTTTATAGTATGTATAATTGAAAAATCATAAATGGTTTATGGTTTTTTCATGTCTATTTCTTGTGTTAGGGTTGGAGGAAAATAGAGTGCGTGAATTTGAACTTATTGTTATGCTACCTAAATTTCTCTAGAATCATTATGCTACTAGTAAACTTTTTTGTTGAGATCAAGAAGACTCGCTAATGTAATGTAATAATTTAGTTTCTCAATAATACATTTGGCGTGCTTTAGAGTTTGGGGTTTTTCACTTGGAAGGGTTTTCCTGAGAAATTCATTGTATAAAAATTGTATGTTTCAATGTTGTTTATTACCACCACTATCTTTATTTAATTTCTACACATTCTTCTCTCATTGATTAGTGTAGGAAGTGTATCATGCACCTTTTTGTCCTTTCATTTGGTATCATAGCCTGATCACCTTTGGTCCAAGGTTTTAGGGATAAGTTTTTTTGATATACTCTTGGTTTGAGTGGGAGCTTGTATTAAAGGAAATATTGTTGTAGAGAAATGATGAGCACATCCAGATTAGAAATGGAGAAGTTTAATGGAACTAATTTTGAGCCATAGAAGCTCAAGATCAAGGGTATTCTCATAGATCAATATCTATGGGTTGTAGTATCTAGAACCATACCCACTAGTATGAAATATGAAGAGTGGTTGTCATTGGAGAGAAAGGTAACAAGTTACATTAGGCTTTGTTTAGTTTATTTTCTATTATTGAACATTTATGGAAAAAAAAACATAGAAACTCTCTAGAAGAAGTTAATTAAGTGGATTTGTACCAATCAAAATCCTTGGTTAATAAACAATTTATGTGAAAGAAATTGTTTTCCTTGAGAATAGGTGATGATGATAATGTAGTCAAGCACTTGAACGCATTTAATACAATTGTGATCGAGTTGATCTCAAATGGAGTGAATATAGATGAGGAGGATCACTATGTGACCCTTTGGTGTTCTTTGTTAGATTCATGGGGTGACTTGGTAATAGTCATTGGAATCACGATAAAGACATTGGTGCTTGATAAGTTTATGGCTTCCTTACTCTTAGAGGAAGGAAAAAATATTCTAAATCCACCAATGAGACCTTAGTTGTTTGTGGAATATTAAAGAAGAAAGTTAAGAAGAGAGAAAAGCGCATATTCAAATCCCATAGGAGACATAAGTCTCCTAGAAATTCCAATGTGAAATGGTGGAATTGCGGCAAGGTTAAGCATTTCAAAAGAGACTGGAAGGAAGAGAAAAAACGAGAAAGAAGGAAAATATTTATTTTGATGATGATTCTAAAAAATATTCTCAAGTGGATGGTGGAGATTATTTTATTATAGCTTTGGAAACCCATGTAGGACATATTGCATGGTTAATAGACTCTATATGTGTCTTCCCTACAACACTCATTTTCAGTGTATGATAAATATGATGGCGGGATGGAATACCTTGGTGATGATGTGGTGATGACTATCCTATTAGCATAATTAGCCATGGTAGACTATTGATTATATTTATTGATGGAAAAGTAAAGGGGATCAATGGAGATTTTCACATTCCAAGTTTGGTATGAAACCTACTATCAGTAAGAACACTTAATGATTTGGGTGTGCAGGTTGTTTTCTCCAAAAAGGGGTGTAAGATGATTTGGGTGTGCATGTTGTTTTCTCCAAAAAGGGTGTAAGATGATTTGGGTTTGATTTGTGGAGCTATGGTGTTCACTAAGGATTTTCATGTGGGAAATTTGTTTTAGCTTGATACATGCCCTAATTAGTGTAATAATACTTCAATTTTTGTAGAAAAGAGAGATATATGATCTACACCTTTACAATCAAAACACATCTCTACTTTTTACAGTCATGATTTTTGAGTACCTAAACAAGCTCTTGCTTCAGAAAGAAATTTACCTATGGAGAAGAAAATGTTGTTGTAGAAAATATTGGGACATATAGGTGAGAAGGTCCTATGGCCTTGAAAAATAAAAATATTTTCAGTGGATTGAATGATTGTGCACTTGAAACTGATTTTTGCAAGCAATGCATTTATGAAAAAAAAACATGTACAATTTTATTCTGGTTCTCACAAAACTTCTAGATTGTTGGACTTAATTCATTTTGATGTATTTGGTCTAGTTAAATTTCCTTTGATTTATAAGGATTTGTATTATGTTTCATTAATTGATAATTATTTTATAAGGAGATCGGTATATTTTCTTAGAACCAAATCTAATGGTTTTAGTTGGTTTAAGGAGTTTAAATCTTCTTGGAAAATTAGAGTGGTGGGAAGATTAAGGTGTTGAGGACTAATAATGGAGGTGATTTTATTTTGTATAGTTTGATAAGTTTTATGTGAAGAATAAAATCAAAATACATAATACAACTCCATATTACCCTCAACAAAATGGATTTGCAGAACAATGAATAAAATTTTCATGGAGAGATTTAGGACAGTGGAACTAACATAGAGAATAATTTATGGGAAGAAGAAGTTTATATTGAATGTTACTTGATTAATAGGTCTCCCAAATCATCCCTTGTGGATAATACCCCTATGGTGGTATATATAGGAAATTATCCCTCACTTTAGGATATTCATTTTTTTGGTTATATGTGGCATATCCTGATTTTCCTAAGGAGAAGTTGTCAAAGTTGCATAACAAGCTTGTCAAATGCATATTTATGAGCTAAAACATTGGTGTGAAAGGGTATAAACTTTTGGATCCTGCAACTAGAAATATTTTCTATAGAAAAAATGTCATTTTTAGAGAAATTAAGCCATCTCCCACAGTGATGTATCCAAAACAAGATAAGGATAAGTTAGTGGTTTAGTTACCACCCAATACTAAGAAAGATGAAGTAGAAAATGAACATCAATGTCATGATAGGCCTAATGAGGAAGAGAGTTTAGGATGTGAGAATGAAACTACACCTCAAGCAGTAAGTAGTTCCACTTGGCACAGAAGGCATATAGACAAGTATAATTATAGTTCGTCAAATTTTGGATATATATTTGTTTTATTTTCTAACACCAATGAGTCTAGAACTGTGAAAGAGGAAATGGATATGGAAAATAAGGAGTCTTGAATACTGGCCAGGGATGAGGAAATGATTTCACTTAGAAATAATGATACATGGCACCAAAATTTTGATTCTTTTGTGTTGGGATTGGGATTTTTAAGATCCAAATCAAATCATTGTGTGTATTATAAATATGATGGTGGTAATTTCCTTGTTATCACTCTATTTGTAGATGATATGTTATTATTTGGTAATAGTAAGGATGTGATTCAATATTTGAAGCCCCAACTTTCAATACAATTTTATATGAAGGACTTCATGGATATAAAATATATCTTGGGAATGTAGATTAGGAGAGATAGAGAAAATAAAAATATCTAGTTGAGCCAAAGAAAGTGTGGAAACTATGCACTATAATGTGCTTTCATGGAATATTGAAGACCACTGAGTATTTTGATTATTGTGGAAACTAAAATTTTAGTTGAGTAGTGTCCTAGAACACCTACATTGATGGAGGATATGGATTTTGTTCCTTATGCTACTGCATTTTATAGTTTGATGTTTGTTATGGTTTGCACTATGCCAAACACGGCCCAAGTAGTGAGATTATTGAGTTAATTCATGGCTAATAATTAACATGAACATTGGGTTACAATGAAAAGGACCTTCAGGTATTTGTGAGGTCGCTACAAGGAGAACACCTTCTAGTGGAGGTTTTTGCGAAGGTTTTTAGTGTTACAAAATTTGGGAAAATTTTCAAAAAAAACTCTACTACAACCTCCTCTATTGACCATAGAGGCTTTAGTGGAGGTTTTAAATGATGTTCCATATAACTAAAAAATAATGGGTGGGAAGAGGTTGTAGCGGAGGTTTATTTTTTTGGTTCTTTTGTTTTCAAAATGCACCGGTGCTCTCTTAACCAAACTTCCATGGTACATTAATATAATACAAACACATACGTGCATTTATAATTATTATGCATAAGTTTCTCCTTTTTTTGTTGTATGCAGAGCATCAATGCTCTTATCATTTCTACACATCAGTTATGTCGTGTTTTCATATGAAGCACCTGTGCATTTTAGTTTTTGTATGCCCTAGTGTGTTTAAGTTATAGTGTGTACTGGTGCATTTAAGTCATCCTGAGCCTTAATGTGTTTAATATATATTTTCCCCCAGTGCTTGTATGATTAGTATGCACAAGTGTTTGTATTACCATGTGAACTGAAGGGTAGTGAAATTTTGAATATTATAGGTGAGATGTCGGCGCCATCATTTTTACAAAGCATCAGTGTGTATATTATACTAAAATCACCGGTGTGTACATTATATTTAGAGCCCCGGTGTGTATAATAAAAGTAGTGCACCAATGCACACATTAAATTTAGTTCCCCGATGTATATTTAAAACATGAGCACCGTACAATTTTGAAATTATAAATATTATTGTATGTTGTGTCATTTACGAAATGTTGTTTTTTTTCATAGTTTGTGTCAGTGTGTTATTATAATTAATGTGCACCTGTGCATATCAATACTCAAAACAAATCACTTTCGATATTATGGAACACACCGTCTAGTGAGTTCATAAGAATATAGTGCACTGATATGTATATATTTTAATTAATTGGTTTTTTTACAAATTTTCAATTATTCATTTCAATTTTTTTTTTTTTTATAATAATATTGTTTTATATTTTTGTTATTTCATTTTGATATAATGATTGCATTAACGTGTTATCCAATGAATTTCACGTCTATTATTTGTAACAATTTAAATCATCCACATATTAATTAATGAACAATGCAACATTTTACAACATTCGACAATGCAATAAAATAAGAAACCCATATTATCATATATATATAAATAAGAGACCCATTGTCATACAAAAAAGGGCAATGTAAAGGTCCACGATAATGAAATTGAAATCCATGTTTATTTTTTACACTTATTGGTAACATGTCCTCATGCAATTGGGACAATATGTCAAGTAAATTAAACAAAATCCATGATTATCAGAGAAAAATATTCCAGAACATACAACTTGCAGTAGCATTCAATTATATTGATTTCCATTCATCAATTGAACTGTTCTCATCGCTCAAGCTGCATGCATGCCTCATTTATTCATCATTTGTAGGTGATATTGTACTTTGGTTATCTATCCTAATGTTTTATTGATCATCTTGTTTTTTGAGTTTCACCTCTTCATCTTCCATCTAGAAACATATAAGTAAACTGTAATAAGTATATCTACATTTATATATATAGTAGAATATACATGACTACGTAAATAAAAAGCATACCTTAGCACCAAGTATTTCATAAACAATACACATTTTTTTGAATCCATGCTTCATGCCTTCTCTCAAAATATCCTCTATTGGTTTCATTCCATACAAATTTTTTTTCTGCATGTTTAATATGTCATGACAAAGAACATTCAATATAATTAATATAAAGGTTTCTTGTTGTTTTACTAATTATAAAACAAGGAAAGTTAAACAACATAGCTACCTACAAATTGTTCAATTAAACTTTCGTAATTTAACATATACTCACAACCCATACTTAACCCAATGTTTATCAATTCATGGGTTGGCTCATGTTTGTATGTTAGCACCTATTAGAAGACTTCCATAGACAAGTGTAAATTAGTTATTTAAATATAAATATCACAATAAACGTGAAATATTAAGGAAGATCAAAAATGTAAATTCTCACGAAGTTTACCATCAACCCTTTTGTTCCTTGTCGTCCTGTCGTATGTGTTGAATGGGTTCTATTTTTTTTTTTCTTTTCGGCAACAAAACAATTGAAAATTAGCATTTCACGTGATAATAAAATTTTATGTACATAAAAGAATAAATGAATGATTACATACCTCCAATGCACATTGTACTTAGGATGTCTCCGCTTGCGATGCAATTATTTTCATTTATTTTACCATCTTCTTATACACTTTCTTGGACGTCCCTACTAGGATGTCGTGATTTTCCCCTTGTTTGTCCCTTGGAAATTTCAAAATATGTGTAAAACAAAAACAGGAATCATCATATATAAAATTATTTAATTTTTTACGAAGTAATATATCGGTGTGTATAGTAACATAATATGCATGGAGCATCAACCATATTTATACACATTGATACTTAAACTATATTTATACACACCAGTATATTATCACAGTGTCATTGAGAAATTGAAAATGTTTTACAATTTTTTTTACTCATTTGATACTTTATGAATTAAGAAAAGCACGACTTCCTTAGTATTGTTTATTACGAACTATAGACCTCTAAAAAAAATTAAGATGTGGTGGTTTCCATATAAAAAAAATATTTCCATTTTAAACTCAATGATGCTCTTTGTAAGAAAATGTTCCCTCATGTTTATCTAGGTACAATGTGCATCGTTGAACGTGAAAAGTTTTTTTTAATATTATTTATAATTTAAATTAAGTAGTGTTGTTGACATAAAAATGTGCATCGATGCTCTTCCTATGTACAAAGCACACTATTAACCATGAATACATTTAAAAAAAACGACAGTGATAGGACGGGTTGGGATCCAATGCAATGAGTGGTTTCATTGAAATGGATAGGAAACAACCATATATAAATAAGCAAACACTATTAAAAACAATTGCTCAAAAAACATTCTCCTTATGAAATATAGAAAGAGAAAGCAAAATACAGTGAGGAAATTAGGGCTTCCAATACTGAAGGTAACTATGAAATCATTTTTTTCGTTTGAGAATGCACTAAAAATTGTTTGAATAAAATAGGGGAAAGATTAAGATGATTAATAGAATAAAATCATATACCTGAAATTTCTCCTCTGCAGATTTGTATGTGATCTATAGTAATCCCCTTCAAATTTGTCTCTTCAAAAAAATCCACCCACTTTGAAGTCTTTGCTGATAAATATTTGTTGTACAAATCTCCCTTCTAAATTTTCACAAAAATATAAAAGAATGAATAAGGTTTTCATTTATAAACACAAAAAGCTGAAATTCGTGCTCATCTTTTCTTGTATATTTTAGCACATTGATGATAAATGTGCATGTTATTTTTTTCCCGAAACTTACATTTTCGATGTGCTTTACAATGAGCAAAGTATCGGTGTGATATGTACGTATAAAAAATCGACTTATTTTTCATAATAAATTTCAATGCATTGATAGTAAGCACACGTTATTTTTTTAACTTGCTTGAGTCAGTGCGTTATACAGTTAGAAACAAACCGGTATTGTGTGCAAGTAATAATGCACCATCAAACAATTTAATTTGAAAAATGCAAATTCAAACATCCGCATTTAAATTTTGCGGAGGTTTTTCTTTGCAGAGGCAATAATAGAGGTCATCCTTCGGTGCTTCATTCAATTAAACACATTGGTGCATATTTGTATGATTAAGCGCACCGTTAATTTATAAAATTTATTCAAAATTATATTTTAAGTTAGATTTTTCTTTGCTTGCCAAGATGACGATTTTGGTGAAAATGCAGAAAAAAAGAAGTTATAATATCAAATGGCCAATTCTTTAGATTCTATCTCATTCCATAATGTTGCAAGTCCTTCAAGTTGTCTCCCGTCCATTGTAGTAAATCTATATTTTATTTATAATTCATTTATCTCATTGAATTTGTGTTATGTATGCAGGTGCAGTTCAATATTTGTTCATTGAATTTTACATGATCATGATTCAAAATCGAGTTCATATGCCCAAGATATTGAATTAGTCCTAAAATTTTGCAAACTCTTATCAAGAGAAAGATACCGTGAGCAGATGTTTGATGAAAATGGACACCTTATTTAACCTACAAATCATAACATGCCATCTTCTAGCAACCAGCCTAGGTCAACAATATTAGAATGTGAATTGGATCTCTTTTGTGTAGAAACCCCCCATAGGGTGTAAGAAAATGATGATTGAGTAATTATATTTTTGGGTTTTCAATAGAAACAATGTAAATGTATTGCTTAATTTGCATTTGTTTTATAACAATGTTGGTTGCATGTTTATTATTGGGAAAAAAATATATTCTTCTAATAAGGGTTTGAATAATGTTTGATATTAAATGCATTGTATTACTAATATTATCGATGTAATGTTTAATATTTTTACTATTAGGAATTTGATGATGAGAAACCTATCCAACATCTATTGTTTCACCCCACTATGATCTCAAGTCGCGAGCTTGTTGCTAAAACATCCCAGCTTGGAGAGGAAGCATACCGAGAATGGTTGAAACAATTGCTTATTCAATTCCCACTATGTCTCGAGTCACCAATTCAAAAACTCTATAGTAACATTAGTTCTTCACATGTTGGGGATGAAGGAAATGATATAGAGGTTGGTATGGATGATTTCTTGTAGGATACCCAAGCCATGGAGGGAATGTTTCTAGATGCATTCCAAAAAAATGAACAAGGCGATGATGAAAATTTCACAGATACCTTCTTCAAAATCCTGGAATATACTTCCACCCCCCCTCTCTTTGGTTGAGTACAGAGGTCAAGGTCTACCCAACAAGGACAAAAATGTTATTGTACAACTTGAAAGAAATGTCTAGCATGTCTAATGCATGTTTCTCGACACTTTTGAGGTAACTAACCATTAAGTCCCCTATTTGTTTAACTAATATTGTCACACAATGAAAGAAGAAAAGGGTTGATTTGATTCATTCTTTATGATGGTGTACATTTCTATTTCTGAGTAATTCCAAGTTACTCAAAGATAAGGTACTTCTGAGTGATAATGTCTTTCTCGATAGTTGCACAAAGGCAAAGCAAATGATGAAAATGTTGGGTGTTGAGTATGTTAAGCCCTAAATCGTGGCACATTACCCCTTAATTGGGGAATATTACATTATTATTTCTATTTTATTTATGTCATATTAGGTCCATTAGTTGTAATTGTACCTCATAGTCTCCTATATATACCAAGGAGACCTTTTCAGTTGGAATCATCTTGTATTTGTGAATTCTTGTGATGTATAAGGAGGTTTCCCCCTTGAAGAGGCTTATTATATGAATTTATCTCTTTTTAAAGGATTGGATTACTTATTATAAGGTTTTTATTCTATTTTGATATTTGGTTCTTAACATTTGGTATCAAAGTTAGACAATCCTCGGGATTGGCTTCTTCAAAACATGTCTTCTTAGAATTTTCAATACAAACTTTTTTTATGGAAGGTTTTAGGATATGGAATTTATATGGTGTAGAGGAGACATATAGAGATAACTTGGGTACAAATTTAATATCTTGGTTCGGTATATTTTTGGAGATACATTCTGTTCAATATAGGGTTTTTTACTAGTCCTGAAACTAGTCGGAAACAAGTTTTCTTGGAATTTTCGCTCCAACTTTTTTGCAGCTTGGTTTCAAGTTCTGAATTTTTTACATTATGAAGACAGAATAGTGAATTATATTTTGTACAAATTTCATCCCTTGATTCACTGTACTATGAAATTTATTCTCTAAGGAAATTAGGGTGTTTGGCTAGTCCATATTTCAATCTAGTTCTTGGGGAAAATGTTATATCAAAAGATACAGACCTCCAAATTAAGTTATAATAGCTCCATTGTTTAGGGTATGAAACAAATTGTTATTGGTACAAATTTCAAGTTCTGAAGTGAAGACAGTGACACGTGACAAGTTGTACAAGTTCGTTCTCTTGAAAGGAAAAACATCAACACATCTTGGGAACGTTATCATAAAATTCTCTTGTAGAATCCAATCTTGGTATAACCTATGGGGTTGGAAGTAAGACACATACATCTACCTCGGGACAAAATTTTAGACTCAGAAGGGTTGAAATTGCATAGCTACAATAGAATAAATGTCGGCTAATAGAACTGTCTCCAAATCAAGGTTTTAAAAGGTGTGTTTTGCTTTTTGGAAATATGCATATATTTTGACTAGAAGATCCAATTGGGGTGATTCAAAAAGTGGAATAAAGTGGGATAAAAGGAGTATCACAAAAATTTTGGAGAATATTAGGGATGTTTAGGTATAGACGTATTCTAACATCTCTAAACATAGGAGTTTTTGTTACTTATCAACACTGCAACTCAGGGACAATGTGGTTATTCCACTACTATGTATTTGAGATCCCACGTACCTCTCATATATCAGGATACCCCCTAGAATATTGAGACCAATCAAGTAAACCATTTGACCATATTGTTTCTATAGTACAATGAGAACAACACTTGGGGAGATCACTCTCTAGTACTTGGGTAGTCGGATAGTATGGCTAAGGGAATGGTCAAGCCTCCTTAGTTAGTTCTCTGAGATATTGGTGTTGGGTATGTGTTATATTCTTTGCATGACTATCTCTAATGTCTTTTACATTGCGCTGGGAACGCGGGAGCACCCCCCCTTTTTTTCCTTGGGAAACATGTCACATTGTTTCCTCATTTTTCATGTCGCCTTGATTTTCATGTCCATTGTTGGTCGATTTTTCGACACATGGTTTTTTATGATGGTTTTCTATTTCCAATTAAGGAATTAGGGTTGTTGACTAATCCAGGTCATTGGGTTAGGGTTTTGGATGTCGTTGGATCTTATATGTATATTGTATTGTAAATAATGTATCACTATGAATGAATAGAGAATATCCTAGTTTTCCCGATTTGGGTTTCCAGGGGAAAAATATATGTGTAATGTTTGTATTTTCCATTGTATCTTTTATGTTTTTTTATTGAAAATCTATTTGTAGTAAATAATTGTACAAGGTTAAAATTCACATTTGGTATCATAGCTTTGTTGGCTTCAGGGGGATTCCATTGTGTTCAAGGGTTTGTCTCAGGACCGTGATAAGCCTTGTTACAGTGGGAGATATGCGGTATTGATTTTTCAGGTGAAGAGAAATGGATAGCAGTGCAAAAATGGAGATCGATAAATTTTATGGGAAATGTTTTGAGTTGTGGAAGCTCAATATGTAAGATTTTTTGGTGGAAAGAGATCAATGGATCACGGTGGATACAACGATTACACCTACAGGAACATCAACAGATGAATGAAAAATTTTGGATTGGAAGGAAAAGAGAAAAATATAATTGTGTCTCTCATATTCAATATTATTGAATGTGTTAGAGGAAGCTACAACCAAGGATTTATGGGATAAGTTGGGGAATTTGTGTCGGTCTAAGTCCATACTAAATAAACTATTCTCGAGAAATAAGTTGTATAACCTGAGGATGAGAGATGGAGACTTGATGGAAGAGCATTTGAACGCCTTCAATATTGTGGTAAGTCAATTAGTATATGTTGAGATTAAAATTTCAGATGAATATAAGTGTATCAATTTGTTGTGCTCTTTACCAAACTCGTGGGATAGTTTGGTTGTGGCCATAGGTAGTAATAAAACTACATTGAAGTTTGATGAAGTGGTCTCATCCTTGATGTCGGAGGAGATGAGACAGAAGAACATGGAAGGACAGAGTATAGATGAATTATTTGCAAGAGGACACTCCCAAGAAATAAATGGATCTAAGTCCTCAAGTGGGATATATAAGTATAAGGGTAGATATAAATCTCCCAGAAATTTTGTAAATGTATGTTGGAGATGTGGAAAAGAAGGGCACTACAAGAAGCAATGTAGATCCAAAATT
The DNA here is from genome assembly GCA_010110895.2 of Picea sitchensis. Lineage (NCBI taxonomy): Eukaryota > Viridiplantae > Streptophyta > Pinopsida > Pinales > Pinaceae > Picea > Picea sitchensis. Next base: position 65,164 of record SNQJ01S0011033.1, read on the forward strand.
GAGAAAAAGAAGGGATTTGAAGAATCTCCTTCTACAGAAGAAAATACCTCCAAGGAAGAAGGAGGGGATGTGTACCTGGATTCTTCAAGAACAAATGAAGATCATGAGGCATAGTTGGTTGACTCAGGTGCATCATTTCATATGAATCCTGACGCAGCCCTCCCCAAACCATAGGTCAGAATTCCATGCACACATGATCTTTCCTCTTCCACTGGCCCGAAGATCTCTCAACAATTGGCTCTTCTATTTCCCTTTCAGTAAACCTACACCCACAAATAACTTTGAGAAATTTCCCCCTTTATACTTTGGGAGATCGGACTTCGCGATTTCTCGAATCCGGTTGTCAAGTGCCCTATCTCTCAAATCCCCGAAACCCAAAAACAGTCAACACTTGACCTTTCCCTTGCCAATTTTGGATTTCTCCTTATCACGAGTTTGCGAGTTGCGATGTCATGCAACTCTGCTCCATGAACCCTGAAATCCCGAAACCTGAATTACCGAAACTCTGATGCACTCGCAAGGTTGACTTTTCAATAGCTCCTCATTCCATCGAGATTTCAGACTTCACAATTTTGCGAATCCTAATGCAAAGATTTCGGGACTTCAACTCATGAAACCCCAAAATGGAAATCCATTGGTAAATTCAACGGACCTTGTTGACTTGAATCTACGGCTCTGCCTCTCCTGAGCTTGAACCTTTGAAAACACTCTCCGTAACTTCCCCGCCCCTCCATGAGATCTGATGGCTTGCAGGATTTCGCAAATTCTCCGCAGAGAATTTCGGCCGTCCGTTTCTCTTCCTTCTCAAGGACTTCTGAAACGTTTTACCAAAGTGTTTTTCAACAATACTTAACCGCCTGCGACACAAACTTGCGATGCCTTCTCAATTCTCCAATGCACAAACTTCCTATGCTTCTCTTCGAAAATTTCGAAGGCTTTATCCTTCCTGAGCTTTTTCCAACTCCGAGTCTTAAAGAAGACTCCTGTACGCACTCCTTGCAGAAAATTCCTCAATTACTCCAAGGAATTGAAGTCCTTCGACTCTACGCACTTCCTGCAGCAGCAGTCTCTCAACAATTTCTCAAGTTCGCAAACTCTCAGACTTTACTCGGTTTGTGCACTCCTTGCACGACTCCTGTGCCTAGCTGTACTTTTGAGGGAATGAGAACAAAATCTATCTTATCTGAGCTTTCAGAGACAAACCTCTAAACCCTTTGTCAATGCACTCCTTGCAGACAATTCAACTGCACTCCTTGCAGGAACTCTTACTCAGATAAAGAAACAATTAAAACTCATTTCCCTTACCCTCTCTCTCTCTCAGATTGCAGACATTTAACAAGAAATCATACACACATATCATAAACAGCAAATGCATGACAGAAAGAGTAAAACATTCATAAACATACCATTCAACAGTACATACACAGAGAGTATCACAACACCATGAATCTGAATCAAAGATTTTTGTATTAATCCAGAACTTATGTACATGGAATTCTTCTACACAACTTTTTGCTTCTTTCCTTCTATGCTCTATGCTCTTAATTGACATAATCCCTTACAATACACAATGAGGGTGTCTATATCCTGTTTCCCTCTTTCTCTCTAAAACTGTCTAATCTAGAATTAAATTCTATCTACCTTCATTAACTACTTTAAATGCCTTCTATCTACTATGGACGAGAGTGGATCGCTCAAGGTCCTTTTACATTATACAAGTGTGCCTCCACTTGATGAATTCATTAATGTTTCAATACATTTTCAAAATTTGCGTTGGGTGCTTTTCCAGCTGTCTTTTATCTCCATCCTGACTCGCTTGAGATGTTCCTGCATCATACTCCCTCGCTTGAAAATTTTCATGGGCTCCTGTCCATGAGCTCACGCATGGTTTGTCCATGCCTCTGGATCTCTGCATCATTCTCCCTGCTGGCATATTCAACTGGATGGCCCTTCCATTTGACCAAATACTCAAAGTATTTCTTTCGCCTGGTCTTCTTGCTAACCCTTTTGTCCAGTATGCACTCCATCTGCGACTTTTCTACAACTGGCATATGTTTTCGCCACTGAACCTCTGGTTGTTCATTTCCTTCTTCTACTTCCTCAACTTTATATGGGTACAAATCTGAGACATTGAATATCAGAGAAATTTCGATCCCATCGGGTAATTCAATCTCGTAAGCATTCGCCCCAAATTTCTTCAAGACCTTGCATGGTCCGATTTTCTTCATTTTCAGTTTATTATATGTTCCTCTCGGGAAACTTTCCTTTCTCAAATGTGTGAGGATCAAATCGCCAACTTCAAATTGAAGTTTTCTTCTGTGTTGATCTGCTCTCCTCTTATATCCTTGGTTTGAATGTTGCAATCTCTCATTCACCTGGCTATGAAGCTCCTTCATCGCTTCTGCGAAATATTCTGCACTAGCGCTCCTAGTCGCAATCTATTCTGAATCCCTCAGCTTAGAAATTCCTCTTGGCTGCATGCCATAGAAAATATGAAATGGACTCTTCCCTGTGCTTATGTTAACTGAGTCATTATAAGAAAACTCCGTCTGTGGTAATATGTTTTCCCATTGGCTGTGGTGTTCTGTCACCAAGCTCCTCAGCAAGTCTCCCAGACTTATGTTCACCACTTCTGTCTGTCCATCCGTCTGAGGATGATAAGTTGAACTGAACAATAAGTTAGTTCCCATCTTCTTCCATAAGGTCCTCCAAAAGTGTCCTACGAACTTAGTGTCTCGATATGAAACTATGCTCCTTGGTAAGACGTGAAGTCAAATGACTTCTTTGAAAAACAAATTCACAATGTGAGTTGCGTCACTGATTTTCTGACATGGAATGAAGTGTGCCATATTGGAAAATCTATCCACCACCACAAAGATTGAGTCAAACCCTCTTTGTGTTCTTGGCAACCCCAATATGAATTCCATGCTAACTGCATCCCACGGCTTCTCAGGTATGGGCAATGGTTGATAAAATCTTGCATTCTGCCTCTTGCCTTTCAAATGCTGGCAAATTCTACATCTCTCCACAAATATTTTGACATATTCTCGCATTCATGACCAAAAATATGACTCATTAACCTTTTTGAACATCTTTTCATGACCGAAATGCCCGACCAATCCTCCACTGTGTTTCTCCTTCATCAAATTCTCTCTCATGGAGCATTTTGGAATACAAAGTTGATTACCTTTAAACAGTAATCCTTCCTGGATCATGTATTCTTCCCATTGGCTTCTATCCCTAAGAATTGGATTCTCAGTTGCTTCGTAGGCCTCTTTAAAATATGGATCAGCTTGATACATCTCCTTGAGATCATCAAAACCCAACTTTTTGACCTTGAACTCCTGCAATAGCAAACACTTCCTGCTCAAAGCATTAGCAACTTTGTTAGCAGTACTAGAAATATGTTTAATCAAAAAAGTGAAAATTTTCATATATTCAACCCATTTTACATGTCTTTGATTCAACTTCTCCTGTTGAGTCACAAATTGCAATGCATGATTATCACTATATAAGACAAACTCTTTAGGAATTAAGTAATGTCTCAATTTCCTCAATGCCTGAATAATAGCATATAACTCCTTGTCATAAGTGTAGTATTTGACTTTTGCTTCATTCATATTTTTGTTGAAGTATGCTATCGGCCTGCCTTCTTGGCTCAAGACTACCCCTATTGCAAATCTACTTGCATCACATTTCACTTGAAATGTCTTTTGGAAATCAGGCAACACCGGGATTGGTTGTTCCGTGATTTTCCTCTTCAACAAATTAAAACTCTTCTTAGCCTCTTCTGTCCAATGAAAAGATTTGTGTCTCTTATTCACTGTGTCCATCATCGGTGCACTAATCCCACTGAAATTCCTAATGAATTTTCGGTAGAAACTAGCCAATCCATGAAAACTTCTCACCTCAAAGATATTCTTTGGTGACAGCCAATTCTTGATCACCTCCACTTTATCTGGATCCATACCCAACTCATCTACAAAAATAACAAACCCCAAATAAATGAGCTCCGTCTTCATGAATGAGTATTTCTTCATGTTTATTAGCATCTTCTCCTGCTGTAACCTCTGCATCACTATAGCCAAATGTTTCAAATGCTCTGCCTTTGTTTTGTTGAAAATCAGTATATCATCAAGATATACGATAACAAATTTTCCGATGAAATCCTTCAAGAATTCATTCATCAATATCATGAAAGTACTTGGCACGTTAGTTAAGCCAAATGACATAACAAGCCATTCATACAACCCTTCATTTGTTTTGAATGTTGTCTTCCATTCGTCACCTTCTCTCATGCGAATCTAGTGATAACTGCTTTTCAAATCAATCTTCGAAAATTATTTTTCTCCACTCAAACAATCCATCAAATCATCCATCCTTGGTAATGGAAATCTATACCTGATAATTATTTTGTTGATCGCCCTTGAGTTAGTACACATCCTCCAACCTCCATCTTTCTTCGGACTCAGTAGTATCGGTACAGCACACGGACTCAAGCTTTCTCTGGACAAACCTTTGTCCAACAAATCCTGGACTTGTCTTTTGACCTCTTCATTCTCCTGCGGTGTCAATCTGTACACAGCTTTGTTTGGTAAAATAGCTCCCGGTATGAGATCAATGTGATGACTCACACTTCTGATCGATGGAAATGAACGAGGTAGTTCATCCACTACTATGTTAGCGAACTCTTCCAGCAGTTCCTGAACCTCTTCTAGTAAATCATCTATCCTTGTGCTGGTTAAAACAATATTTGGCTTCCTGACCACAATGAATTGTGGTTCCTCCTTCTTCTTAACCTCTGTAAGAAGTTCCTTCCCACTCATGAGAAGTACAGTGTTTCTTACTTCATGTTTCACCTCCTTATCTTTGATTGGAAGCAACATGTGAGTTCTTCCATTTTTATCTAGGGTGTAGGTGTTCATTCTCCCGTCATGAATCACATTTCTTTCATATTGCCACAGTCTACCCAAAAATAAATGACAAACATCCATGGGAATGACATCACAAAGTATCTTATCGTTATATCCTCCTATATTAAATTCAACTAAACATTGTTTAGTGACAGTTACCTGATGTCCTTTTTGTAGCTATGAAACTCTATATGGACTTGGATGTTCAATCATCTCCAGCTCCAGCTTCTCTACCATATCTGTAGAAATGAGATTATCTGTGCTACCACTATCCACAATGACTTTGCATACCCTGCCTTTGGTTTTCCATGAAGTCCAAAAAATTATGTTTCTTTGGACTGAACTCTCCACCTTCTTCTTTGGCGTTAAAAGAGCTTTTTGCATCATCAATGATCTTCCGCCTTCAACATCCTCTGCCTCAACATTCTGCCTTTGAGCTTCGGCAATGTGAGCCTCTCCACCTTCCCTCTTTTTGTCTAGACATTCATAAGATTTGTGTCCAGCCTTTCCGCATGTGAAGCATGTTATTACTCCACCTCTTCCTCTTCCTCTACTTATGGTATGAGGAAAAATATTAGTATCAACATAATCTCCTCTTGGGTCAGTATATTTCCCTCGTTGTTCAGCATATTTCCCTCACTGTGAGCTTCCACCTCTCTTAGTTTGAGTCTGATGTCTCTTCCATTCTTCTTTAGGCTTCTAATTTCTATCTTGGACAACTGATTTTCCCCTGCCTTGACTTCTGCCTCAACCTCTTTGACCTTGTTTTCAGCTCATCTTCTCTTTCGCTTTTAGAGCCATTTTATAAGCATATTCCACCGTTCGGATGGTCATCATGCTCATCTCATCCTAAATGTCGTATCTCAGACCATTCATATACCTGGCAACTTTTTCATCATTACTTTCACGATGACCTACTCTAATGTTCAGCCTGTAGAACTCTTCAGTGTACTCCTTCACTGTCATCAGCTTCTACCTCAAGTTATGCATCCTTCGAAACAGAGTAATTTGATAATCCCTGGGAATGAATTTTGCCTTCATCTTTGCGATCATCCTATCCAAACTCTTGATCTTCTACTTGCCTTGGCAGCATTTGTCAGCTTGTAGCTCATCCCACCACAATGTTGCATGTCGCTTTAATATTGTGATAGCATGTTTGACCTTCTTGTCCTCTTCGACATCTTCATAGTCAAAGTATGTTTCCAGAGCTCTAATCCAATCTAGAATCTCTTCAGCATCCAAGTTTCCCTCATAAACTAGAATGTCAATTTTGGCTCTTACACCCATTCTTGCAACAGCTCTAAGCAAGCGTTCATTTATTGCATCTTTTGTTGTGACTTCTTCTTCATCATGTCTAGCTTCATCTTCGTTTTCGGACTCACTAACATCCCCAGCACCGGTTGTACGCCTCTATGTTGTCTCCATGTCTTCAAGTTTGGTGCGTAGGTCACGCATCTCTCTCTTCATGGCTGGATCAGGCATCTGCCTACCCCTTCTTCTCGGCATTTCCCTATCCTCTGGTGGATTGGGTGTTCGTCTGTCCCTTCTTCTCGGCGGCATGGTGAATCTTCTTTTCCCTGCTACAGAAAGAAAAGAAATCTTTCTGGGCTCTGATACCAGAATGACGCAGCCTTCCCCAACCCGTAGGTCGGAATTCAACGCACACATGATATTTCCTCTTCCACTGGCCTGAAGGGCTCTCAAAAATTGGCTCTTCTATTTCCCTTTCGGGAAACCTACACCCACAAATAACTTTGATAAATTTCCCCCTTTATACTTCGGGAGATCGGACTTCATGATTTCGCAAATCCGGTGGTCAAGCGCCCTGTCTCTCAAATCCCTTAAACCTGAAAACAATCAACACCTGACCTTTCCCTTGCCAATTTCAGATTTCTCCTTATCGCGAGTTCACGAGTTGCAATTTCATGCAACTCTGCTCCACAAACCATGAAATCCCGAAACCCAAATTACCGAAACTATGATGTGCTCGCAAGGTTGACTTTTCAACATCTCCTCATTCCTTCAGGATTTCAGACTTTGCGATTTCGCGAATCCTGATGCAAAGATTTCGGGACTTCAATTCACGAAACCCTGAAATGGAAATCTATGGGTAAATCCAACAGACCTTGTTGAATTGAATCTACGGCTCTGCCTCTCCTAAGCTTGAACCTTTGAAAACACTCTCTGTAACTTCCCCGCTCCTCTATGAGATCTGACGGCTCGCAGGATTTCACGAATTCTTCACGAAGAATTCCTATCGTCCATTTCTCTTCCTTCTCAAGGACTTCTGCAACTTTTTACCAAAGTGTATTTCAACAGTACTTAACAGCCTGCGACACAAACTTGTGACACCTTCTCAATGCTCCAATGCACAAACTTCCTGTGCTTCTCTTCAACAATTTCGAAGGCTTTATCCTTCCTGAGATTTTTCCAACTCTGAGTCTTAAAGAAGACTCCTGCACACACTCCTTGTGGAAAATTCCTTAATTACTCCAAGGAATTGAAGTCCTTCGACTCTGCGCACTTCCTGCAGCAACAGTCTCTCAACAATTTCTCAGGTTCGCAAACTGTGAGACTTTACTCAGCTTGCGCACTCCTTGCACGACTCCTGTGCCTAGCTGTACTTTTGAGGGAATGAGAACAAAAGATATCTTATCTGAAATTTCAGAGACAAACCTCTGAACCCTTTGTCAATGCACTCCTTGCGGACAATTCAACTGCACTCCTTGCAAGAACTCTTACTCGGATAAAGAAACAATTGAAACTCATTTCCCTTACCCTCTCTCTCTTAGATTTCATACATTTAACAAGAAATAATACACACATAGCATAAACAGCAAATGCATGATAGAAAGAGTAAAACATTCATAAACATACCATTCAACAGTACATACACAGAGAGTATCACAACACCATGAATCTGAATCAAATCTTTTTGTATTAATCCAGAACTTTTGTACATGGAATTCTTCTACACAGCTTTCTGCTTCTTTCCTTCTATGCTCTATGCTCTCAATTGACATAATCCCTTACAATACACAATGAGGGTGTCTATATCTTGTTTCCCTCTTGTGCTCTAAAACTATCTAATCTAGAATTAAATTCTATCTACCTTCATTAACTACTAGAAATGCCTTCTATCTACTATGGACGAGAGTGGATCGCTCAAGGTCCTTTCACATTATACAAGTGTGCCTCCACTTGATGACTTCATTAATGTTTCAAGACATTTTCAAAATTTGTGCTAGGTTCTTTTCCAGCTATCTTTTATCTCTGCGTTGACTCGCTTGAGATGCTCCTGCATCAACTCCCCACAGGGAGTGGTTCTGTGAATATGAAAGGTATGATGGAGGCAATTTTTTACTAAGTGATGAATCGACAACCAGAATCATAGGACAAGGAAACATCAAGTTGAGGCTCATATATGGAAGGATTAGAACACTACATGGTGTTCCACAGATCCTAGGTTTGTCCAAATTTTTTTTTTTGTAAGCAAAATGGATGATGCGGAGGTAAAAAAAAATTGAAAAGGAAACCTGGAGGATGGTTCGAGAAGAAATGGTGTTTCTGAAGGGAGTTTGGTTTGAAAATATGTATAAGCTTAAAGGAAGCACTATTACCGATGAGGGTAATAGTTCCATTGTTCTTGATATTGGAGTTGAAGAAGAAATAATTCCTACAGTATCTGGAGAAAAGGTTATGTTGTGGAATCAAATACTGGGGCATCGGAGAGAAGGGTCTTCGACTACTACACGGTAAAGGTATGGTTGAAGGTATGTATAACTACTCTCTGGATTTTGATTTATGTGAACATTGTGTATATGGGAAGGTGAATCAGGTAAGATTCCCCTCTCGTGCAACAAGGGAAGAAGGAATTTTAAAGCTAGTTCGCAATGATGTGTTTGGAGCTATGTTGGTTCCATCATTGGGAAAATATGTGTACTATGTCTCATTTATAGATGACTTCTAGAGAAATACTTGGATATATTTCCTCATGAATAAATATGAAGTCTTTGATAGGTTTAAAGAGTTTAAGGCTCTTGTTGAGAATCAAATAGAGAAAATAATTAAGGTGTCGAGGATAGATAATGACGAAGAGTTCTATGGGAATGAATTTAAAGAATTATGTATCAATCTAGATTCGAAGCATCAATCGAATCTAGGAATGAATTTAAAAAAAATGAATTTCCTATTTTCTTCTAGATATGTACCTATCAAATTCATCATATAAACATCAAATAATTAGAAACTTGAATAATAGAGTAATATTAATCAAACACTAAACCATTAGGAATTCATTATATGTGTCCAAATATGTGTATCTATATTTAAAATTTGTCAAAATGCACATCTTTTACAAAATGGCATGGCATGCCCAAGACACATAATGGCACATTGTTCCCAAACATGAAATATTGGCATCTGATTCCCTATACACAAAATGGCACATTGTTGTTGAGATATAGAATGGGTCACTCATTTACCCCCACTACCATTGATTCTATGAAGTGCATCTCCAAATATGATCATTCTCTTTGATATGGATGAAGCACGATCCTTCTTGTGTCTAGGAGTTGTGCATATTTCTAGATATTGGAAAGGAAACAACATTCATATAAGTTTTTTTCCACAATTATATCAATTACACACTTGCAAAATACAAATAGAGTTCAATATATAACGAAATTCAACACATATGAGACTACAAGTGATGAAGGTATTTCCCTCCTGTGTATCCCTAGCCTCGCTATGATTCCTCCCTACAATGGTTACAAGAATCAATTAATGAAAAAATTAAAATTCCTCAAATCAATTCCATTCATGCTAGATAAGGTTTTCACCAACTAATGATCTCATTGTGAATATATTAGGTAATGGTGAAGATTGGTTAGTAGTCCAAGCACTCAAATGGACAACCTACTCTAAGGAAACAATGGGGATGGGCCATATGTAGATACAACAACCATAGATATAGAGAATATATATGTAACTATAGTAGATACAATGGTAGTTACTTCAATTCTAGATATAATAAGGGGGTTGCAACATTGTAGACTATTGTAGGGTAAACGAGTGTAGGCACAATGTATGGGTGGAATGATGGTGAGGGTGGGTAGTGATAAACCCCATGGACGATAGTATCAAATGTAGTACCCTAGGGGGAAAATAGAATATCAATGGCTAGGGAAATGTGGCCAAGGACTAGACCCACACTATATTATGGGACAAATAGTGTGGGTATGGGATGGATAGGGAAAGGTGGTCCTAGTGAATAATATGATAGATTAATACATAAGCATGAGAATGAACCAAAATAATATAACTAGTTTTACATTAAAAACATATTTAACTTGATACATGATACTTGAGTATGGATTGATATGCCAACCCCAGGTGGAGATAGTTTCTTATTCTCTTTAGGGGAAACTTAAAAAAAAAAAAAAAAAAAAAAACATTAAAATTGATTTCTAATAAATATCTTGGACATTTGCAAGACAACAAATTTATAAAGTGTGCTAAGTGTTCATTGAAGTGTGAAATATCTAAGTTGGAACCTTGCGTCATTTATATTCATTCAATTCTCACTCAACTATGATGGTAAATCTTATGTAATGACATAATATTGAATCAACACAAAACGATATGGGGTTTTTGAGACAAGCAACAAGGAAAGAAGACCGAACACTAAATGAAACAAAAGAAAAACACCATGCAAAAGAAGAAGAGGAAGACAAATTCAAAGAGCAAGGTAGAGACAAGGAAACTAGGGAGAGCTTGGTAAAAGGACAGAAAAATGGCAAATAAGGAGAGGTATTGGTCACCAATGAAATTCTCTAAGATGACTTGCAAGCCCAAATTAGCAAGCCTAACCATGCACAAGGAACAAGTGAGGAGACCTTGAGTGAATTTGGGGATTCCCACTTCCATGAGACGAGTGGCATGAGAAAGATGGGATTTGTGTTTGGGCATCTTTCTTGGCACATGTCTTCTTGCAATTTTGGGGGCTTGTTCAATTATCAGTATATTTCCAATAGTAGGGGGGAATTATTTGGGATGTTGATAATTGCTATGTTCATTTAACCAACCATTAAGTGGGTTGTTGTAGAGTTCCATATTTCAAAACAAGGGTGTCCAAAGATTGAAGAGTATCAATTTCCATGGCTCCTGGAAAATGGTTCATTTGAGATTTTGTGTGAGAACAATGTTTGCAAACATTCTCCCTTTCCTTTCTTGTAGTTTCCATGGACTTGGTTCATGAATTTGGCAGGATTTTTTACCAGAGTGAATCCTTGGAATTGAAACAACAAAAGCCATCCATTAACCATAAAAGTACTCAACATTATAATTTTATTTATAATGGTTCACATACTATATATGTTGGAAATTCAATACATTAAATTGTTTAAAAAAAAAATATGCAATGTTGTGATAGAGGTTTTATATGGTTAGTGCTTATACTTTTACAATATAATTTTATAGTTCAATCATTAAATCTTTAAATAATTGGCTAATATTATTCTTATTAAAATTTTGGAAGTTACATTACACAAATAATAATAATAATTAATAAGATTTTATCTTAAATACCCACATTTATTAAATTTTACCTTTAAATACCCACACATATCAGCATTCGTTAACTTTATTTTGTATATTATCAAGGATTTTCATTCTAATTTATGTTATATATTGTGCAGGATTTTCATTATAATTTCTTGTTTAAACTATACAATATATTCGTTATTCAAATATCAAGTATTGGGTTCCTTTACAAAGTATGAAAGTAAACGCCAAACCTAAACGACAGCTTGAGGGTTAGAAATGTTCCCTAAACTTCTTGTTCTGCCTTTTTGGTTAGAGTATGTGTTCATAACTTTTTCGTTTTGACTTTTGAAAATTACATTTAATTAATTTTTTTATAAATAAAATAATAGAATTCTAAAGATATCATTAGATTTAATAACTATCATTATATTTAATATTTAATGTTATTTTAATTATTTTTTAATAAAATATATTTAATAATATTTTTAATAAAACATTATTGTTAGAAAGGTATATCTTTGAGTCAGCATTGTGCCATTTGAAAATAAAAATATAGGACGTAAAAATAAATGGTGAAACACTTAAAAATGTCACCAAATCTAACGTTGGGCCTAAGAGTCGATTCAGTGATTGGAGGCGAGCCACCCAACATGAACGACCACCAGTGCACGTAGCATGCAACTGAAAATTTCAGATGGAAAACGTCTTCGACCTTATAATAACAATATATATTTTTAATCGATAGAGTGGTTTCCTGATTGACACTTTCACAACAAAGACGGAGTAAGGATTACATATATAATTTTATACTATTTCTTTCATAGCGAAAACGTCTTCGACATAATAATAACAATATATAGAGCTCTTCCTGATCGACACTTTCATAACAAAGACGTAATACCGATTCAATATATTATTTTAGACTATTTCAGCGTGCTCTAGCGTATAGAAGTTGGTATCACATATCATAATTTATTGTGAACGTGCTAGATTCGGTAGACGTGTTGACCGTGCAGAAAATCTAAATTTTTAGGAAATCTAAATTGATAATTATAACATAGCCTCAAAGCCCCTAAAAATTATTTGAATCATCTCCTCTAGAATTGGAATCACATCATCCTCATCGATATGACGTGTGGATGTGAAAGATGATTAGAGAACTAATTCTCGTACTAGTACCTATGAAATTGGACTAGATACAAAAAAAAAAAAACAAAAGGAAACATATGGAGAAAACAAAAAAACAAAACGAATGAGTCTGACAACAAGTTCTGATAAGGTAACCATATATAACTCTCATAAACAGAGCAAAGGAGAAAAGCCCGTAGACAAAAACTCTTCCCCAAAAGAGATAATACATCATAAAAATGAAATAGTGAAAAAGAAATGGTAGGACTCAAGATGACTCTCCAAAGACAACTTCCTTCACCCCAAACATCGATCGTAAGTGAAGAAAATGAGGTGATGCCAAAGGTTTAGTGAATATGTTCGAAACCTTGTCTTCATTAGGAACGTACTCCAAGTGAATAACATCATCTTAGATGAGCTGCTGACTGAAGTGCATGTGAATTTCAATTTGCTTGGTCCTTTGATGCTCAACTTGGTTGTGAGAGAAGTGGATGGCACTTTGATTATCACACCAAAGAGTAGTGAGATGATCTTGTGAAATGCCCAACTCCATCAATAGTTGTCGAAGTCAATGGAATTCTTGATTAGCAATAACAACAACATGATACTTAGCGTCTACGGATGATAATGCAATTGTTGATTTCTTTTTACAATACCAAGCAATAGGAGAAAAACCAAGGTGATAAACAAATCCTGAAGTGAACTTTGGGTCATCAGCAAAACCATCCAGTTAGAATCTGTGAAACCCACAAGTTCAAAACTACCAGCGGTATATTGTATACAAATCTAGTAGTCCCGTGAATATACTTGAGGATGCAATTAGTCGCCTTCTAGTGACTCTTGTGAGGATCCTAAGAGAACCGAGATACAAGTCCAATTGCAAAGGAGATATCAAGAGTTGTATGAGTCAAATACAATAGACTCCCAACTAGTTGTTGATACAACAACAGATTGACTCACGGTGAAGAGAAGTTGGTAGAAAGAAAGACACCTCACTAAAAATGAGTAGGTGTGGGATTACAATTATCCATGCGAAAACAATGAAGTAAATCAAGGGCATAATTTTTTTTGTAGATGGAGATCCCTTAAGAAGACTTATGAGCATGAAAACCAAGAAAGTAATGTTGAAGACCAAGGTCATTCATATCAAACTGAGCCATTAATTTTTTCAATACACTTAGAATCATGGATGAATAATTCCTATTGAGAACGAAATCATCCACATATAGAACTACTATCAGAAGATCGGGTCCTTCCCTTCGAGTGTAAACTGTAGGATATGATTGACTGCGTTGGAATCTTGAAGTGATTAGAAAACTGTCCATCTTCTCATACCAATCTCAGGGAGCTTGTTTGATACTAGAAAATGAACATCGAAGTGTGCATACATGGGAAGAGTCCTACACAAAACCAAGAGGTTTCTGTTGGGTATGTGTTATATTCTTTGCATGTGTGTGTGTGTGGGTGCGTCAGATACGACGACTGCGTCTGACGATCCCTTCACCTGTGATTAGGGTTATTTGCTATTTTTAGCTGATTTGTAAATTAATCCCGGATTAAGGGATTAGGGTTTTGGTATCTACAGAATACCTAAAAACATTGTATATATTGTATGGTGAATGGTGAAATTCAATATAATGA
>SNQJ01S0011033.1:83932-95865 GCA_010110895.2 Picea sitchensis
TTTCCCGGTTGAGGGTTTCCGGTAAAGATCTCTGTGTATTCTGTGTATGAGCCATTGATTAATTTATGTATTGCTTAAGAATATATATATGCATTGCTTTACTTCGCAGGTTTAAAACTTACAGTTTCTCCATGTAGATTTACTCTTGTAAATATCCAAGAAAAAAATCAGTCTTCACATCCATCTCAAAAACTATGCACCTTGAGAGATAGAAAGAGAAAGCACAAGATGTATGGAATTCATATTGGAAATAGGGGAAAAAGTCTCAAAATAATCAATCCCTTCAACGTGTGAAAATCCCTTGGCCACTAGTCGTGCCTTTTTCTTGTCGACATATCCATCTACAACATATTTGGTTTTATAGACCCATTTGCAAAAAACTAGTTTTCATCCCTTAGGAAGAGGATTGAGATCCCATGTGTGATTCTTCATCAAGGAAGAATACTACTTTGTCTTGGTAGCTTCCCATTCAACTTTTCCAACAACATGAGAGAATTGTTGGGGATCATCTGAAATGGCATTACTCAAAAGAGAGATATATGTTGTATGTGGCTGGATGTGGCAATGAGTAGGAGGAAAATAACTGAAATCTAATGGCTCATAACCATATCGATAAAGTTCCTTTCACTCTTGAATGCTCCTCCTCAATTGTTGTTCCTCATAAAGTTGTTCATGTTGAGATTTTATGTAATTTCGGAAGTTATTCCTAAGTGTAATTGTACTCATCATAACCTTGAGAAGGTTGACTTGATAAGTCATTGTGAAAGGGTTTATTAATAAGTAGTTGTGAAAGGGTTTATTAATAAGTCATTTTGAAAGGGTTTATTGATAAGTCATGCCTTTTAGGCCTTTTAGAGTATAAATAGAGGTTATATAGAATCATATTGATACATCACATGGAATAAGTACAAGAGAGTAGTGCACACTTATATAGGAGGCTACTATTGGTTCATGTCCGAGTCTCTTTGGTCTTGATTTTGTGAAAGAGCATTGTATCTCATTGTACATGTTGGAGGAATCTATATTGAGGAAATTTCGCAGGGTTTTCTCCCCTTTGAGGGTTTCACTGAGGATATATATTGTTGTTCTATGGATATCTATCTTTCAGTTGTGATCCTTTTGCATATTAATTAAATATTAAAACAATATATACAATATCATCTCTCATTTAAAAATAAACATGGTATCAGAATGAGAAAGGGCTTGATCCCTTACAGGAAAGCCCAAGAAAATGAGAGAGATAGCTTGTGTGTTGTGTGAATATTTCATCTCTCTTAAAAAAACAACAAAACTTAGAGTTTTTGATTGAGTATGATAGACACTGAGCCCCTCACATGACCTTCTCCCACCATCTATGAAAAGTGTTATGATATTTTAGCATTTTCAATGTTTTTAAATCTTAGGATGACGGGTTCTTGTGCTACGAGATGTACCTACAAAATTCACCAATGAAGAAGATGTTTCCAGTTTTCAATCCTCTCTTTCCTGGTGAAGGAAAAGGATGGAATTTCAGTGCATCAACCACTAACTGTTGTAGGGGAAAATCTTTTAGATATTGTACAAATCGCCTTCGATCGAAAAAAACGAGCAGACTTGGAATAAGAGGCATGGTTGGATCCATTCCCGTTGGGCTACAAGTTGTTCGTTTCCATGTGTATTGCAGAGCATAAAAATCAATTGTGTGTGGTAGGCAGAATATACTGGACGATGAAATTAAGCCTTTGGAAACTTGATATGTAGCAAAGGATTTTCAAAGCAGCTGAATACATTCTACTCCCACCTTCTTCATTATGGGAACCCTATCCTCTCTTGGGAGGTCGGTGTTCTTTGGGTCACACTCTTTGATGAGGATATCAGAATAACATATCTATGGGTTTATGACATGTCAAACCTATAATACCCCAAGGACGTGCCCCAGTTATATTATGAATTGCAATCATGTTTATGGATTATAATCATGTTTTATAGGATGGTGAGCCAAGTGTTGATAAGCTGGTGGGCTTCTAGGTTTATTAGGCCGGAGAGACTAAGTGTTAAAGGCCAAGAGCCTGTTTTTGTATATGTAATTATGCATAACATTAATAAATATTAAACATTGCTACGTGTAGACCGACCACGAAGAAAGAGTGATGGGGGACTAAGCTTCCACAAGGTGGGTAAGAGAAAGGGAGATGAAAGGTTAGAAGAGGGGATAAGATTGAGAGCTTAATTCGTTGAATAATAATTTATTATTATTCCAAATTGGTGTGAAAGGTATAATTTTTATCCTAAGTTCCTAGAAAAAGGGAATGCATAATTGATGGAGTGCATGGAGCTTCATGGGTGACATGTGTCGGCCTAGGCACATGCAATTTAACCCAAGAATTGAGCCGTGATGAGGGCTCTTCCTCCATCCTAGCATTTGTTGTCTGAACCATGTTACCTCTGGGTCTTATCGCTGCATATCCCACACAAATCTGAAACCCGAAACCACGATACCTCTGTGATCGACTAGTGTATTCTTGTGAACTCCGTTTGGTCTCTGCGTTTGGAATCCATCCTCGACCTCTGCAGAATTTTCTTATCATGCACCATGGAAACCAATGGCAAACCCGTGGACTGAGTTGTGTCTCTTGTGTGTCTTTGAACCCAATTTATCCACACTACAAATCTGAGTTCATGCTTAACCGTTTGGGTTGGTTCCTTCTGTGAAACCTGAGCATACCGTAATTGTCTATGCCATGTGTGTTATAACTGTGGGTTGTTGTGGCCACACAGTTCCTTGCATGAGTGTGATTGGCTACTATCATTTCTTCCTTGATGAGAATTACTATTGTCCTCCTTGTGTTTGAACAGAGCTGAAGAAGCAGGTTGTCAGGCCTATGTGCAACACTCCTTCCAGGTGAGGGAGGGGGTTTTGGTTGAAGAGGTAGGTTGTCAGGCTTGTGAGTGACTCTCTCCAGGTGAGAGAGTGTGTGGAGGAAGTGATAACTCTTGGAAGGGGTCTTGTCGCTGCCACAAAGCTTAGAGAATTCTAGTCTGACCTGTTGCTGAAGCTCAAGGCCAGGGAGGTTTAGCAGCCGAAGGACTATCTGGGTGACAGTGAAGGTGTATAGTCCTAGGGTGGGACAGGCATGTGGGGAATGAGAGTTTGTGAGTAGTGGGCATAAGTAGCTCCTGGGAGAGAATCCATCCTCATAAACTGTGTGTCTTCTTTTTTACCTTGCCTAGCCTAGGATTTCCCTTGCTCGGTGGAGCTTAGCCCCAGCTCGGGGGTGACCTACTGCTGAGAGTGATTAGTAGTGCGGTCTAAGGATGGGAGGTTCATGGAAGGTCTTCACGCAGTTGGTGGTGTTATTCCAGTTGAAATATAAGTATTAATTTTGTACTTAATTTATATCTGATGCATGTTTGTGTCTTGAAATATTATCATGTATTCTATTGCAAGTTTGAAGAGATTTTAATTCTATTTAATTATGTATGACAACAGTAAATCCATGTTGAATATGTTAATTTTGATTATATGCAGATTATATATATATATATATATATATATGACGTGTAGTAGTGTTGCCCGATAGTGGAAGTGATGGTCGAGGATGTTACAAATTGGTATCAGAGCCATGGTTTCAACACTGAGCCTGGATGGGATGGTTAAGTGGTCTTTGGACCCGAGGTTTCAAGAGGAAATTGTGTCTGGAGTAACTATTTTCGGACCTCAGAACCCTCCTAAGTGCCAAGAAGTTAGCTTGTTCATGTTACAAATCTCAGGAGGAGTAGTGGTATCGTAAAACCATGACATAAGTGGTATTGTTCCATAGAGTAATGTGGACCGTAGGATCTGTTGGAAAGGAAGGGAAACCCTTTTATGACCATTAGATCTGGAGAAGGTGTAGGAGGGTTATCCTGAAAACTTTTCAAAGTTCGGTAATCGGGAGAAGTGTGGTGCCCTAAGGAAGAAACTTGCAAAATCCAAAGCTCTGAGGTCCTAGAAGAGATCTACACCATAGATCTGAGAGGAGAGCTCGATCATTATATCTTGTGAAGTCACGCTCGGGTTTGTTGCGATAACCCTTTCGAATTCACAAAATCATAATATGGGAAGTGAAGAGAGGTGAACATCTCCGAAGTAAGAAATCACAAAATGGATCTCGACCGTTGGTTGTGGGAGAGACAAGAACCATGGATGATCTACAAAAATTCAAAACTGTGGCAATCGGGAGAAGCGGGGTGTGTTGAGGCATAAATGTTCGAAACCCTAAACCCTAAAGTCCCGAGGGAGATCTACACCATAGATTTGGAGAAAAGAGCTTGACCGTTGGATCAAGCAGAAGAGGAGATTGTAATTTCAAGAGTTCGGTTATTGGGAGAATTGGGAGGTGTCGTTGCACAAACTCCCGAATTCCGAAGTTTTGAAGCGAAAGATTAGATGTGGTAGGAAGGGATGAAATCACCTAGGGTGACATGGACCTTCCTAGGCATGCCACGTGCCATCGCCTTATTCCGTGAAATTTGTACTATGTGGGCCGGAGGGTAGAGAAGCTCGGAAGTTTGAAAGTCGGACATTGGAAGGAAGCAAGAGTGAAGGCTTCCAAAACCTAAAGTTATGAATCCCCGAAGTCCTGAAGTCCCGAAGCTCCAAAGTTCTGAAGTCTTGGAACTCCGATGCCTGAAGTTCCATAGTGAGTTTCAGCCGTTGGATGCTGAGTAGACGTGGGCGGTTGATCCACCCTATGTCGCAAGTTCGTTAGTTTAGAACTCGGGAAGTTTTTGTGTGGTGCTCTGAAACCTCTCGAAGCACGAAGTCCTGAAGCACTTGGAAGTTGGGGCGCAGGTCATAGCCCAACATCACAATCAAATGGTCCTAGCAGGAGGAGATAGCGCCTAGGAGATTCACGATTCGAAAAATCGAGAATTGAGAGTATCGAGTTTGGCCCACAGCTGAATACCTGAAACGCGAAGTCGCGAAGCACCCTTTTTGTTAGGTGAGTGGTCACGAACCATGACCACGTGGGTTGGGGACTACGAGAAAAGGGATTAGTGCCCAAGGGATTGTTACAGAGCCGAGCAGAGATCGAAAAATTCATTAAATCTAAACATTTTCTTGACTCAAATTTGCTTATGAAGGCTGTGGAATTTGTTAAGGAATGATGTCCTGACAAATTCCGGTTGTTTGCACGTGTGTTTGGAGAAGTTTAGTGAGTGCCAAAACCATTTAGAGTTGTCACTAAGTTCAAAGAAATGGAGGAGACACATAATGCTTCCAGTTCAGAGAATTAAGCTAAAGGGATGGATGTTCATTTGGGAGTTGAAGGATCGAACTCCAATGGGCATCGATAAGAGATAGATAAGGAAGGAAACATGATGAAAATCATTGAAGATTTCAAAAAGATGCCCAAACTCACCGAGAAGATAACATAAAACTTAGGAAAGCTCAGGAAAAACAAGGTGAATTCAACGTAAAGCTATTAAAGAGTTTGGAGAGAATCGAAAAGAAATTGGAAAAGGAGAGTGACTCTAGCAAAACAGGGAGTCATAGGACCCCTAAGAGGAAAATAAGATCACAGAGTGTTAGTAGACATCAACGTTGCTCCCCAAATCATTGAGTAAGGAATCACACAATAGTTCAAGCCCATCTCCTACTAGAAAGCACAGGAGATCTGGAGTGGATGAATTGAATGGAGAAATGAACAAGATTAAGCCTCCTATGTTTGATGGAGAACACAACGAGGAAGATGTCGAAACATGGTTGCTTGGCATGAGGAAATATTTTCAACTACAAAATTATTCCTCTCATGCTGAAGGAAGAATTGCAATGTATCAATTGAAAGGAAAATCATCCATGTGGTGGGATCAACTTGTGCAAGTGTAGCACATTAGAGAGAAATATATCACTTGTAAAGAATTCAAGAGGTATTTCGAGAAGAAATACTTGACTAAAATATACTATGACAGAAATATGAAAGAGTTCTTTGAACTCAAGATGGGCAGCATGACCATTGATGATTATGAACGAAGATTTTTGGAATTACTGAAGTATGTTTCATTCATCAAGGATGAGACTATCAAGATTCAAAGGTATCTGAGTGGACTGCCACCTTCCATTGGGGACAAGATTCAGTATAATGACCCTAAGACCATGGAAGAAATGATAAGAAGAGAGAAATGCTTATATGAGAATCAAAGAGAGAAGCCTACCTTTCAGAAGGCTTGGGAAGACAAGAAGAAATTCAAGATGGATCAGAGGAAGAAGGGAACTAAGACACCCTTTTTCATAAACAATCCTCAAGGAAAACCATATTTTAGATAGCCAAGGAAGGCTGAAGTGGGTGGTCAAATGACAAGAACGCCACCTATGGAATGTTGGGGTTGTAAAGGAAACCATAGGTACTGCGATTTCCCCCACAGAAATGACAAAGTGAGAACTATCCATAATGTTCAGCAGGCTGAAACAATGGAGGACATGGGCAGTAGAATGCCAAGGTTCTATGCATCCCTAGACAACAAGCAAGTTGAATATTAGTCACACATGTTTGAAGTGGAAGGTATGATAAAAAACCATGCCTTTACTATTTTAATTGATTTAGGGGATAGCCATAGTTATATAGATACTAGAGTGGTGGAAAGTTTTCATTTGTCAAGAATCAAACATGAAAATTCTTGGTTAGTGTAGTTGGCTACAGGAACCAAGAGAAAAGTCACTGAGTTAGTTAAGTATTGTCTAGTGGACATGAATGGACTGAGCACAAAGGCTGAATTGAATGTTCTCCCTTTAGGTTCTTATGACTGTCTAATTGGGATAGACTGGTTGGACCAACACCATGCCATCCTAGACTTTCATAACAAAGAATTCACTTTCCTAGATGAGGAAGGAAATCGGAAAACAGTCCAAGGAATTCCCAGAGATGTTGCTAAGATTTCTCTAATAGCAACATCTCTGNAGGATGAGGTCTCATAGATTTGAGATCATGCGGTACTAAAGGAATTTTAAGATGTATTTCAGGAGGTACCCGGATTACCCCCGAAAAGAGATATTGACTTCTCTATAAACTTGATGCCTGGAGCGGCTCCAGTGTTGAAAGCTCCTTACAGGATGAGTACGTTGGAGCCGAAAGAACTACAATTGCAGCTTGAAGAGCTTCTGAAGAAGGGGTATATAAACCCAATTCTATCACCTTGGGGTGCCCCAGTCCTGTTCGTGAAGAAGAAAGATGGGACGTTGAGATTGTGTATCGATTTCAGACATTTAAACACAGTGACCATTAAGAAAAAATATTCTCTACCGAGAATTGATGACCTCTTCGATTAGTTGAAGGATGCGAAGATATTTTCAAAGATAGATCTCAGGTCAGGATATCACCAGGTAAGGATAAAGGATGAATACATCAGCAAGACCTCCTTTAGAGCAAGTTATGGTCATTACTAGTTCACAGTGGTGTCGTTTGGACTATCAAACGCACCCATTGTTTTTATGTGCCTGATGAATGGTGTATTCAGGGACTATCTAGACAAGTTTGTCATAGTCTTCCTGGACGACAGTCTGGTGTATTCCAAGTTGGAGGAAGAGCATGAACAACATCTGAGGATGGTGTTGCAGGTGCTAAGAGAGCACCAAATGTATGCCAAGTTGAGCAAGTTCTTGTTTTATCAAGAGAATATCCATTACTTGGGGCATATTATTTTGAATGATGGGATAATTGTAGATCCTGAGAAGATTGAGGCCATCAGAGAATGGTTAGTGCCAAAGAATGTGACAAAATTTAGATCCTTTATGGGTCTAGCTGGTTATTACAGAAGGTTTATCGCATGGTTCTTGAGGATATATCACCCTATCACTTGCTTGCAAAGGAAGGAGAAGAAGTTTCAGTGGACAGAGGATTGTAAGAGAACCTTCCAACAATTGAAGCAACTGTTAACTAGTGCTCCAATCCTGAGAATTGTAGATCCTAATGAAGATTTTGTAGTGTGCACAAATGCATGAAAAGAAACACTGGGAGGAGTCCTCAGTCAGAATGGATTCGTAATTTGTTATGAATCCAGAAAGTTGAAAGAGCACAAAAGGAACTATGCCACTCTTGATTTGGAGTTGGTATCCATAGTGCATGCTCTAAAGAAATGGAGGCATTACCTCATGGGAAGGAGGTTCAAACTGAGGACAGACCATAACTGTCTAAAGTATTTGTTTGATCAGCCAACTTTGAATGCTAGGCATAGTAGGTGGTTAGAGTTTCTTTGTGAATATGATTTTGATATCAAGCATATCAAAGGGAAGGAGAATAAAATGGTTGATGCACTCAGCAGGAGAGTGCATGAATTACATTCTACAACCATTAGCATGTACTGAACTGATATTAAGAGTAGAATTTCATATGCTACAAATACAGATTTGCAGTACAGGGATTTGGTAGCAAAGCTACAACAAGGTAATATTCCACATAAAGTGGAGAATTATAAATTAGAGGCTGATGGAACACTTATGTACAAGAACAAAATTTGTGTACTTAATTTCAAGGACTTGAAACTTATGATTTTGCATGAAATGCATAATGTGCCTTATGTTGGGCACCCTGGATATAAGAAAATTGTGGCAATAGTCAAGAGCCATTACTTTTGGCAAGGTATGAAGAAAGAGATTGAAGAATACATCACTATATGTATGGAGTGCCAGAAGGTTAAAGTTGAGCACAGGCACCCAACAGGGTTGCTACAGCCTTTATCCATTCCTGAGTGGAAATGGGAAATGGTGACAATGGATTTCATCACGGGATTTCCCAGTACAGGCAAGCAACATGATTCTATTAGGGTGGTAGTGGAAAATCTTATGAAATATTCCCTTTTTATTCCGCTAAAAACTACTCACAAGGCAGCGGATGTTGCCGACATCTTTATGAGGGAAGTGGCATGATTGCACGGAATTCCCAAGAAAATTGTGTCTGATAGAGACCCTAAATTTACCTCAAATTTTTGGAAAGGGTTGTTCAAAGGATTCAAAACTAATCCAAACTTCAGTACATCCTATCATCCTAATTCAAACATGGGTTGTAATAAACCAAGAATTTACCATACAAAAAAAAACTTTTCTGATCGTAAACTCTTCAAATTTCGTTTACAAAGATTACTTGGTAGAAGGAAAGAACCTAACCAACTCTTGTTATAAAACAAAACTGAGGTATAAATCCTAAGACCAACTTACTACAAATGCTATAGCTACATCATCTTAACTCACTTCTAATAGAAAAGATTATAAGGGTAAACCTCCAAGGTTCTAGCAATTTCCTTCTACCTTCGTTCTATTTACTTATATATATCTGTAGGTCTATGCAGATAATATTCGAACTCAGATTTCAATGTTACAATTCACTCTTTAACATAAGGACTTATTTTATATCTCATTCTTTAACATGAGATCTCTAATTTAGTGCTCATGTCCACTTAAGTAAATTACTCTTGGGACACAATATTTAAATTCCATCTATATAGCCATGAGGGCGATCACAGTGAAATTTCTAGTCCAATATTAAAGGAACTTTGATAACGAGGGTTATGTTAACTCTCATTACCTCAACTTAAGGTGTTCCAATGAAGATTTAACTTGGTTGGACTGCTAGTTAAATCTAATGCCATGTATTTGAAACAAGATTTGATTCTCGTTGAGCCAAGGAGGGGGTCTAATCATGACATTATTTAAGGAAATGAAAGGTCCACTATCAGGAGTAGTTAAGACTTTGTACCCACCATTAATGGAAATCCTGTGAGCGTAAGTTACATGGTAACTCACTTATATTTTCAACCAATGTGTCACACTGGTTCTGCCCATATCACATGGCTAACCTTCCTTTGTACTCTTCACATTTAATCTGAGAAACAAAAGTGTCGCTTAGGGTTTCATGGGCTTACAGTTTTGCATTATTGAGTTCTGTGAAGGGGCTCTGCGTATCGTTTCTTAGTGGAGAAAACTGTTGTTATGGAGGTCGTTCCATCGATGCATCTGATGGCGTGGACCAATTCCCTGGTAAGTATTCCTTAACCATAATACCATAGCTAAGTAACTTAGGTGGAGCAATTTGGGAGAGTCAGTATAGTGCTGCTATAATCGTTCTGAAACTGCTGTTATGTTTTCTTTCTTTTTTTTGAACCCTTATCCTATTATTGCTTCTCTGTAATACTTCTGTAGTCATCACATTCTTGGGGAAATGATTCCCTTTGAAGTTATCGATGTTTCCCATAGATTTTCTTAGAGGGAAGGTAACCATTATTCATTTGTCCATACTCTGGGGTATAGGTTTTCATAGCTCTTATGATAACGAGGCTCATTACAGAGCCTCTAGTAACCTGCTCTGGGACTTGAGTCGACTATTGTAAGATTGGGTGGAAAGTCCTAAATAGTCTTAGCTTATTCTTTTGCTTGTCTTAAATTCTCTAAATCTGAAGTTTTGGATTGGTATCGAAATGAATTGATACTGCCACCAATGTTGAGAAGTCTAATGATGCTATCCTACGGTTCATTCTGATCCTTACTTATAACAGTTATTGTATTTATTGTGGTCTATTAAATTGGATTCAAAATATGGGGCATCTCGGTATCGTTTGTCGCCTTAAAACCACTGTATTCCATTTGGTTCTGGACGGATCTATGTAGTTCTAGTCTAGTTAGAAATTTTATGCCATGTTTGCACATAGTATGTCTTATATCATTTATGCATCATAAGGACTTGATACTGTGGATTAATACATTCCATTAAAATCATGAATTGTTGTGTAAATATTTCCTCATTGTTGGTTTTGTTTCGTTTCCAAGGATTTGTATGAGCACTAACAATGGGCCCTGTTGATGCGAGGGTACCCATCAGGGGTTAAAGAACCATCCACCCTCAGCCTGGCATATATCCAAACAGAGGGCGACAAGGCAAACAGAGGAAGAGAACGAGCCTACCAAACAGAAGTTGAGTATCACTCAAGCATACCCTGATTGTGAACAATATCATTATGTTGTCGTTCCTTTTACTTTTCTTTCATATTATGCTACTAATTATAGGGTATACTTTTGCAGGCTTCAGTCTGCGCAAGTTTCGGATAACCTCCCGTTTTCTTGGCACAAAAGGTATTCGAGTTCCAAGCCCATCTCCTCTCAGTTTTAACTCTACAAGTGCTAGGAAAATGGCTCGTGGCTCAATCCAATTTTCCATTTTCAATTAGTTTTGTTCCACCCTCAGTATTGTTAGGATGAAGTGTAACCCCTCTTTCATAAAGGTCTGTGTTCGATTTGAGTTTGGTCAAACTATGTAATAATCTTCTTGACTTCCTGGCGCGACTGCTATATGTAAAAATTACTACACAGGACTCTCTTGAAAAAAAGGAAACAATTGTCGGGTGCCTTTATTCAAACCTTTTCCCCACTCTAGTCTCAGACTAACTCTATAATTTTGTTGTCGTGGCTATTGTCAAATAATCCATATTTCAGTTATGCATTGTATAAAAGAAAACACTTTATAACCTTGAGCTTTATACTCTGTGAATCGATTTTATTGCACAGACATTTTGGTTTACAATACTTAATGCCACAATGTCTATCATAAAGTTTTTTCCCTAATTTCGAAGGGTTCTGATGAACATTGTGGTTCTGTAGCTTTCTTACTGTAATTTGTGGATGTGTATAATTTCTTCTATACTTTCGATCTTTGGTTATTGGCCATAACAGATTGACAGTCCCATTTACTAAAATATTGCTATCAATCTGGTACCATTTATTGGATGAGTTATAAATTTTAATATCAAGGTTTGTGAATTTATCAGATATGTGTAAACCCAGTCTCGGGTTCTAGAATAGTTATTTTTAGAATTTATTGGCCCTCGTGCCTCTAGCATTTAGTTATATATAACCATAGATTCTTGACAAGTTTTAAATTTGTTCAAAGTTAGATTCCAGAACTTAAAGTATGGTCAATTATATATAA
>SNQJ01S0011033.1:100656-115068 GCA_010110895.2 Picea sitchensis
TGTTTATTCTTATGAACATTTTTCTTTCCACTAGATTTAGAACTTGAACTTGAAGAAGAAGGAGAAGAAGGATTTGTTGATGGAGGTGAAGGAGGAATCTGAGGATGGTCCTCTTCCTCTTCACTTTTTCCCTTTGAGGAATCACCCAAAATTGGTCGCTTCCATTCCAAGTAATCTTTGTACAAAACTTTCACCATCTCCGACATAGCAATGAATGTTTTCCGGAACTCTTTCTCATCTTGAGAAATCCCTTCTTCCGATTCCATCTTCTCGCTGTGAGAAGCTCTTTTTCTCAATCCAATTAATGGATTCTCTGCAACAAGCTCACCTTCACCACGCTATAGCTTTTCCCTAGTTAACATGCAAAACTCAAATCCAAACGTCAACTAGCTCTGACACCACTTGATCCGTAGGATCTTTTAATGACTTATGGTTGAGTTTTAATTTTGCATGCGTTAATTAACCATTGAAAAACTTAGTGAAAGAATGAGGAAATAAGAGGAATTATGACAGCCATATATACATTTGCAGATCTGAAATGAAAGAATAAACAACAAACCATAACACGCAGATTGATAACGGAGTTCAGCACAACTTTGCCTACATCTCCGAGCCTTTTTCTCTATGGGGGAGGCTTCTTTATTTCCGTTCAAAAGATCAAAATTACATCGCTGCAATGCCAAATGGCTACAAGACTGATCTGGTCATGTTTTTATAGATCTGTAGAACCCTGCAAAGAAAACGGCACGCAAAATGGATGTTCGAAGCTTCCAGAAATGATCCGACAACATCTCCTTCTCAAAATATTCTCTGCCTCAAAATGGCTTTAGCTTGGTTTCCCTTCAGTATAAATCTACTCTGACTACTCCAATGGATTCAGAGCATCCAAAAACCCCTATCTGGGCTCTTTCGACACCTCAATCGGTTGAAAAATGAAGAAGTTATGCCTCCTGGAAGTTTTCCCCTTCAAGCTTGTTGTCCCAGGTTCTACAAAACGCACCCTTCTTTCATAAACCTGGCACACATGCTTATTTAAGTGCAAAAACCTGGCACCGGGCGCAACTATGCCAATGGTCCAAACTGTAGGACAATTAGGGCACCTCCAGCCCCTAACCGCCTAGCTCTCGGGCATATGCGGTCCATGTGACCACGCGCATTTACAAAAAAAAAACTAACCGTTGAACACCAAAATCTGCGCGCCAAAGGTTAAGGTCACATACCACACAATAGAACTGTGGATTAACACAAATCCCACATGCGTGCAATGTTGGAGAGTATGGGCATATGTCAACGCACAAAACCGTGGGTCGGGGCTAAGCCCCGGCCCGACCCCACACCATTTAAAACAAAACTCAACATTAAATATTTTACAAGTCATATATCCAACAAGGAACAAGCTATGGTACAATGGTCGAGCGGATTGGTGAAAGCTTTACATGGTGGGGAGGTCCGGGGGTCGAACCCCATGGCCTCAATAAAATTTTAATAAACAAACCAAACACCAACAGCCAATAAAGGGGTGCCACGTGGTAGCCCATGACTGGGCCACGTGGCACCATAACATTTGCCAAGAAATTGCCATGTGTCGTCAACTGATTCAACCAACTACCAGCCAATCAAACTACCACATAAATTTTTCCACGTCATTGTACGGATTCTGCCACATCACCTGTACGGCCTCTTCCACGTCAGCCTGTACGAACTGCCCAGTCAACATTTTTTTGCCTGTTTGACTTTTCAGACAGAACGCGATATCTTCTCCATACGGAGCCCATTTGACAAAGTAAATATACCGTAGGAATCAGGAAGACGAGATGGACGTAATGACATTTGTTTCATTGGATTCTGAGCACTTTTGTTTTTGAGCATTTTTCAAGCCCTATCAGGCTTCTAGATCCGATTTCGGATCACTTCCAACCTTTGACTTTTAAGTAAACATGATCCCCTACTTGAAAATCCAAGTGTCTTCTTTTCTGGTCCGCATAAATCTTCTTCCTGTCCTGTCCCTCTTTTAAGTTTCGTTGTACCTTTCTTACCATATTCTCCATTTCTTAGAGCATCTCTGGTCCAACCATAAGTCTGTCAGCCAGGTTGTCCCAACTAATTGGAGTCGTACACTTCCTGTTGTACAGTACTTCGAAGGGGCTTAGCTTAGCCAAAGTTTGGTACCCATTGTTATATGCAAATTCTACCAGGTGTAGATAGTCTTCCCATTTGCTCGGTTTTGTTCTTACGTACATGCGGAGCATATCTTCTATGATTTGGTTTGTCCTTTCGGTTTGTACATCTGTTTGTGGATGATAGCTCGTACTAAAATTCAGTTTGGTATTTATCCCTGCAAACAATTCCTTCCAAAAAGAGGATGTGAATTTTATGTCTCTATCTGAAATTACTATTTTAGGAATACCATGCAGTCTAAAAATTTCTTTCATAAATATTTCAGCAATGTTTATAGCTTTAAAAGTAGACTTTACTAGAATAAAGTGTGCAGACTTATTGAGTTTATCGATTACAACCATGATAGAGTCATTCTGTTTTTGAGTTTTGGGAAAACCTATAATAAAGTCCAGCAATATGGTCTCCCATTTCCATTTTGGTACTGGTAATGGTTGTAATAGGCTGGTTGGATGCTAGTGTTCGGCCTTTACCTGCTCACAGTCTTGGCACCTAGCCAAGTATTCTATTGTTTCTCCCTTCATATTAGGCCAATAGAAAAATTTCCTAAGTGTTGTTATCATTTTCTGGTATCCTGGATTACCATAATACGGTTTCTTATGCACTTCGTCAAGAACTGTTATCTTTAACTCTGTTGAATCGGGTATGTAAAGTTTTTTTTCAAAACGTAGTAACCCATCTTTATCGATACTCAGGTCTCGTTCATGTGAGTTTTTTTTAGTGTCATGTAATTCTGCCACTAACTTAGTGTAATTTTTGTCATTAATACCTATCGTCCTTATTCTCTATTCCAGATCACTTTTTGCCCCGCTGAAGTTTATCTCAAATATCCCATGGAATCTTCTACTTAAAGCATCTACTACCTTATTTTCCTTACCTTTGATATGTCTTAACTCAAAGTTGAATTCGCTCAAAAAGGCTAGCCACCTTGCTTGCCTTGCGTTAAGATCTAGTTGGTTGAACAGGTATTTCACCCCATTGTTATCTGTTAATAGTAGAAACTTTATGCCCATTATGTAGTGTCGCCACATTTTTAAGGCATGTATTACTGCTGCCAATTCTAAATCGTGAGTGACGTAGTTTCGCTCATGTTCCTTTAACTTCCGGGACTCATAGAAAATAATGTGTCCTTCTTGAGTTAGGACACCACCTAGTCCTTCTTTACTCACGTCAACACAGACCATGAAGTCTTTATCTAGGTCTGCTACCTTTAGAATGGGTGCGGTCGTTAATAATTCCTTCAACTTATTAAAACTATCTTGGCACTTTTGTGACCAGTTAAACTTGGTCCCTTTCTTTTGTAACGATGTGATGATGTAGGCTATTTTGGAAAACCCCTCTATAAATTTGCAATAATATCTAGTGATTCCCATGAATGACTGGATGTCTGCTACTTCCTTCGGTACTGACCATTCCATAATGGCTGTTACTTTCTCAGGGTCGACTGCAATGCCTTCTGCATAAATGACATGTCGTAGGTATTGTATCTTCTTCTGATAAATATCGCACTTATCAAATTTAGCATACAATTGGTGTTTCCTCAAAGTTTGCAGAACGATTCTTAAGTTTTCTTCGTGTTCTTCTTATGTTTTTTAATATACCAGTATATCGTCAATAAACACCAACACAAATTTGTCCAAGTATTGACTAAAAATACTATTCATTAAGAACATGAATGTGGCTGGCGCATTAGTGAGTCCGAAAGGTATGACCACAAATTCGTAATGTCCATATCTTGTTAGAAACGTTGTCTTTCTTATGTCCTCGTATTTTATCCTAACTTGATGATATCCAGATCGTAAATCCAACTTCGAAAAGATCTTTGCCCCACCTACTTGATCGAACAGATTGTTTATCCTAGGTAAAGGGTACTTGTTTTTAATAGTCACTTTGTTCAATTGTCTATAATCGATACATAGTCTTAGAGTACCGTCTTTCTTCTTCACAAAGAGGACGGGTGCTCCCCAAGGTGAAATACTTGGTCTGATATACTCTTTGTCCAATAACTCCTGCAGTTGGATTTTCAATTCCGTCAATTCTGGTATACTCATTTGGTAAGGTTCTTTCGAGATAGGGGTTGAACCAGGGAGTAGGTCTATGGAGAAGTCTATTTCTCTTCTAGGGGGTAAGTCAGGTATTTCATCAATGAATACATCTCTGAAATCCTGTAAAACAACAAAGTCTTCCAAGTTAGGTTTGTCTTTCTTTCCTAATAGGTTTGTTACTTGGATGTCATAAACTTGACATCCCTTTCTCATGCATTTCTTGAATTGCATTGCAAAAACTTTTCTAACTGATACAGGTTTTGGTACACCTTGGGTTGTTCTAGTAGTGTCATAACTATCTTTATAGTTAAGTTCCTTTGTATAAAAATCGAGAACTCCCTTGTGCTTTTCCAACCAATCCATTCTGATAATCATATCATAAGATCCTAGTGGTAGGATGTTTAGATTTGTCCTTATGTTCTGACCATCTAAGATGAACTCAAAAATCAGAAATAAATTAAACTACTTTCCTTTTAGTTCTGGTAGCTAGTTGTACCAGCCATGATTTTGCATGCTTTAGTTTCTTAATTTTATTTGACTCTACTATACCAGGAGTAATATAACTTGACGTAGCTCCAGGGTCAATTAAAATAGAAATTCGAGTGTCATTGATTTTACCTTCGATTTCTACCACAGAGGACTGGTGGTCATCTTGTTGACCATCTATGGCTACATTTATTCGATGCAGGATTCTTCCCACATCACCCACCATCGAGGATTCTTGCAAGTTATGAACAACAATTTGGTTTGCTGAAATTAAACATGGATAGTTCCTCCTTATGTGAGGTTCTCCACATTCCCAACACTTTAACGATTCGTGGGAGTTGTTCCCAAACTTCTTCATTCCCAGATTTACCAGTTTACTGTTGCATTGCGTATTCAGACGGTTGGAGTGAAAATCATTTCTCGGAAAGCTTTTTCCCGCATTCTGATAAGGAGCTGGCTGGTACCCCTTCTTCCACTGGTTCATTCGATCTTGTTCTTATCCTTCCAGGCTTTGGGAAACTCTGTACAATGTTTATACTGGTCGTAGCACATTCGTTCTTTCCTGAATACTTCACTCAAGGATTTGGGGTTTTCAAACTCAATTATGTCGTTGTAGGACTGTGGTAAACAACTTAAGAATCGTTGGATTTTCACCTTACTCTCCCGGATGTAAGGTACAAACCTTAGTAATTCCAAGAATTTATTTATAAGGTATTCCATTGTCATCTTTCCAAGTCTTAACTTGTAAAATTCTTTCATTTTCCTTTCATAGTAGCTTTTAGATAGGTACTATTTTTTGAAATATTTCTTGAAGTCGAACCATTCCATCTATTTTTATTTTAATCCCTTTGCCAATTTTAGATCTTGCCACTAGATGTTGGCCTTTCCTTTCAGGTTGTAAATGGCTATTCTGACTTTCATATTGCTGGAGTAGTTGTATATTTGGAAATATGTTTTGATATATAATAACCATGCCTCAACTTCCTCACCTGTTCTGGATTCCCCGTCAAATGTAGTAGGTTTAATATTCTTGAATTCCCCTTCAAGATGATCTACTTGTTTCCTTTTTCTGTCTGGTTTTTCTTTATCTTCAGTTGAAGGGGTACCCTCAGATGAGCTGTCCTATTTTTCTGCTTCAGGACCGGAGTTCTTGGAGGCCCTCTTACTAACCTCTTCTTCATGATTATCGTCTTTTGGGATTTTCTTGGTTACTATGTTGCGCAACAAGACTTCATTTATCTCCTGATGTTCTTGTTGTGCTTTCTTCAGTTTCTCATTGTTTGCTTTGAAAACCTACAGTTCAACAATAAGATTCCTCATTTTTTCCAATACTTCCATAGGTGAGCTTCTGTCACTGTTCTGTCTTGGATCTCCCGGAGTTCCTTGCTCTGGATCCCCTTCCATTCTGATTTCTGCATTATCCTGAGCTTCCATAATTCACATAAAATAGAAAGGTTTTTCTGTTTGTAACAAAAAGGTTTATTAGTTTTTCTTAAATCGAATATATACAAGGAAACTATAGTGGCCATGTTCAAGTCCAATGTTGTAACCTTTGCTCTAATACCATATGTAATAAACCTCGAATTTACCATACAAAAAAAAACTTTTTTGATTGTAAACTATTCAAATTTCATTTACAAAGATTACCTGGTAGAAGGAAAGATCCTAACCAACTCTTGTTATAAAAAAAAACTGAGGTATAAATCCTAATCTCGATTTACTACAAATGTTATAGCTACATCATCTTAGCTCACTGCTAATAGAAAAGATTAGAAGGGTAAACCTCCAAGGTTCTAGCAATTTCCTTTTGCCTTCATTCTATTTACTTATATGTATCTGTAGGTCTATGTAGATAATATTCGAACTCAGATTTCAATGTTACATTTCATTCTTTAACATAAGGACTTATGCTATAGCTCATTCTTTAACATGATATCTCTAATTTCGTGCGCATGTCCACTTAAGTAAATTACTCTTGGGGCACAATATTTAAATTCCATCCATATAGCCATGAGGGAGATCGTAGTGAAAGTTCTAGTCCAATATCAAAGGAACTTTGATAAACGAGGGTTATGTTAACTCTCGTTACCTCAACTTAAGGTGTTTCAATGAAAATTTAACTTGGTCATACTGCTAGTTAAAGCTAACGCCATAGATTTGAAACGGGATTTGATTCTCGTTGAGCCAAGGAGGGGGTCTAATCGTGACATTCTTTAAGGAAATGAAAGGTCCACTCTTAGGAGTAGTTAGGACTCTGTACCCACCATTAATGGCAATCTTGTGAGCGTAAGTTACATGGTAACTCACTTGGATTTTCAACCAATGTGTCACACTGGTTCTGCCCATATCACATGGCTAACTGTCCTTTGTACCCTTCACATTTAATATGAGAAAAGAAAGTTTCACGTAGGGTTTCATGGGCTTACAGTTTTTCATTATTGAGTTCTGCAAAGGGGCTCTACATATCGTTTCTTAGCTGTAAAAACGGTTTTTATGGAGGTTGTTCCACCAATGCATCTGATGGCATGGACCAATTCCCTGGTAAGTCTTCCTTAACCATAATACCATAGCTGAGTAACATAGGTGGAGCAATTTGGGAGAGTCAGTATAGTTCTTCTATAATCGTCCTGCAACTGTTGTTATGTTTTGTTTCTTTTTGTTGAACCCTTATCCTATTATTGCTTCTCTGTAATACTTTCGTAGTCATCACATTCTTGGGGAAATGATTCCCTTTGAAGTTATCGATGTTTCCCCTAGATTTTCTTAGAGGGAAGGTAACCGTTCTTCATTTGTCCATACTCCGGGGTATATGTTTTCATAGCTCCTCTTATAACGAGGTTCCTTATAGACTCTCTAGTAACCTGCTCCAGGACTGGAGTCGACTATTGTAAGATTGGGTGGAAAGTCCTAAATAGTCTTAGATTTTTCTTTTGCTTGTCTTAAATTCTCTAAATCTGGACTTTTGGATTGGTATCGAAATGAATTGATACTGCTGCCAATGTTGAGCAGTCCAATGATTATATCCCATGGTTCATTCTGATCCTTACTTATAACATTTATTGTATTTATCGTGGTCTAGTAAATTGGATTCAAAAGCTGGGGCATCTCGGTATCGTTTCTCGCCTTAACACCACTGTATGCAATTTGGTTCCGGACGGCTCTGTGTAGTTCCAGTTTAGTTAGAAATTTTATACCATGTTTTCACACAGTATGTCTTATATCATTTATGCATTATAAGGACTTGATACTGTGGATTAATACATTCCCTTAAAATCATCAATTGTTGTGTAAATATTTCCTCATTGTTGGTTTTGTTTCGTTTCCAAGGATTTGTATGAGCACTAACGATGGGCCCTGTTGATGTGAAGGTACCCATCATGGGTCAAATATCCATCCACCCTCGCCCTAGCGTATATCCATACAGAGTGTGACGAGGTGAAAAGAGGAAGAGAACGACCCTGCCAAATGGAAGTTGAGTATCACTCAAGAATACCCTGATTGTGAACAATCACCATTATGTTGTCGTTCCTTTTACTTTTCTTTCATATTATGCTACTAATTGTAGGGTATACTTTTGCAGGGCTTCAGTCTGCGTAAGTTTCAAATAACCTCCCCTGTTCTTGGCACAAAAGGAATTCGGGTTCCAAGCACATCTCCTCTCATTTTTAACTCTACAAATGCTAGTAAAATGGATCGTAGCTCCATCCAATTTTATGTTTTCAATTAGTTATGTTCTGCCCTCAGTATTGTTAGGATGAAGTGTAACCCCTCTTACATAAAGGTTCGTGTTTGAATTGAGTTTGGTCAAACTATGTAATAATTTTCTTGAATTCCTCGCGTGACTGCTATATGTAAAAATTACTACACGGGACTCTTTTGAAAAAAAGGAAACAATTGTCGGGTGCCTTTATTCAAACCTTTTCCCCACTCTAGTCTCCTACTAACTCTGTAATTTTGTTGTTGTGGCTATTGTCAAATAATCTGTATTTCAGTTATGCATTGTATAAAAGAAAACACTTTATAAGCTTGATCTTTATACTCTATGATTCGATTTTATTGCACAGACATTTTGGTTTATAATACTTAATGCCACAGCGTCTATCATAATGTTTTTGCCCTAATTTCAAAGGGTTATGATGAACATTGTAGTTTTGTAGCTTTGTTACTGTAATTTTTGGATGTGTATAATTTCTTCTATACTTTCGATCTTTGGTTATTGGCCAGAACAGATTGACAGTCCCGTTTACTAAAATATTTCTATCAGTCTGGTACAATTTCTTGGACGAGTTATAAATTTTAATTTCAAGGTTTGTGAATTTATGGAATATGTGTAAACCCAATCTCGGGTTCTAGAATAGTTCTTTCTAGAATTTATTGGCCCTCGCGCCTCTAGAATTTAGTTATATATAACCATAGATTCTTGACAAGTTTTAAATTTGTTCGAAGTTAGCTTCCAAAACTTAAAGTATGGTCAATTATATATAATCGGTGTTCAAACTTCCATAATAATTTCCTATATATATATATATATATATATATATATGTAGCCTTTCCCTGTCATGAAATCTTACAATTTTCAAAATTATTCCAATGCGTGTATATTTATATGTTTAAGTACTTGTATGCATAGTTATTTCCTACTACGCCGTAACCATTTGCAACAATAGTTCAATCAGGTAGAGAATTACTCTCAAATACCCACAGGATCCCATATATGTGTGCAATACGAGTATGAGAGGTTTCAACATAGCCAGATTTATCTCCAAAGTGTGATTACTAACAGGAAATCAATGTACACCAAGTATCAAACTGGAAACATGCTCTTAACATAATTGATGGAGTAAGATTCATAAAACTACAGTCACATTTCCCTTCAGAATTAAATAGCAAAACATTTCTCATATATCTAAGTCAGATAATAATTTTGAGTAAATAAATCGTCATGACCTATAGTTGATTTCCTGTTGAAATAATTAGTTTGCTTACATAATATGACATCAGATCTCTACATAAGTGAGTGTCTGTTGTAGTCATTCCATTTTCATTTAATCAGTAATGCCTATGCAAAGTACCAACTACAAATAGATCCATATATATAGATAGTTCTGCCTAGAGATTCAAATACAGAAGAGACAATTCTAGAATTTGGTTATCTGTTATAAACTTCATATAGACGAACATATTTTATCCATAGAAAATATTTCACTTTTAACACAAACAGATGCATTACAATAGGCATATATAATCATTCAAGCAGAGGAGAAAAAAAAAACATATCTGAACCAGTTCGCGGGAAGACAAAGGGAACAACCATGTTCCTCCCAACCGTAGAACAGGGAAGCCAATTCACTTGTCTTGTTCACCCCCTAGCCTGACCATGAATCCATGAGGTTTAACTTGGAACTCCTCCTCAACAACGTCGTTCAATCTTCAGAAAAACTTCTTCTTGCCTCACACTCAACAATGAGTGTTCATAACAGCAAGAGGTAATCCTTTTTCCCCAGCATACTTGGCACCGTCCTGCCTCCTCTCATATGCTATATATGCAAAGTCATTTTTTTGCCTAGGTCTTTTCCCTCCCTTGGGAATTTTCGCATATTTCCAAATCTTTGATTTTCAGGGGCTGCCAATGGCCAAATCCTTGATTTGCCACTTGTAAAAACCAGCCCAGAGGTAGTTCCAACATGTTCCCCTCTCATGGAGTCATGGTCAACTAAATTTAACATGGTTGTTCCATTTGTCCTCCTGTTTACATACAATTTTCATAGTAAAAAAGTTAGTTGGGTCAGATCAGGTCTCTGTCCAACAGTCATAATAATTAATTACAATTTATCAAATTTGAAATTCGAAATTTCCATAAATGGCAAAAATTTTCCAAATTCAAATTTACTAAAAATAGAATAGTATTTCTAGCAAATTTTGACTTTCAAAAATACTTTATTTTTTTGGGGGATGTCACATGGGTAGACAGAGTGGGTGAATCGAGTAATAGAAGACATATTGAGGATGCATGTGTTGTAAAAACCATCGAAATGGGAACACTACCTACATTTGGTAGAATTTTCCTACAACAATGGGTATCAAGCATCATTGAAGATGAGCCCATTTGAAGAACTTTACAGTAGAAAGTGCAATACTCCAGTAAGATGGGATAATCCAACTGATAGGGAAATAGTTGGGCCAAATTTGCTCAAGGGAATGGAAGAACAAATGCTAAAAATTAAGCAGAATTTGAAAGCTGCCCAAGACAGGCAAAAACATTATGTTGATAAAAACCAAACCCATAGAGAGTTTAAAGTGGGTGATCATGTTTTCCTAAAAGTGAAATCCAATAGAAGTTTCCTGAAGCTAGGAAACTATGCCAAGTTGGCAGCCATATTTTGTGGGCCATTTGAAATCCCAGAAAGGATTGGGCCAATTGCATATATGCTTGCATTACCTGGATCCATGATTGTACATAATGTGTTTCATGTTTCTTTGATTAAGAAATATATAGTTGATGCTAATCATGTAACTGATTGGAATGTGATTCAGGTGGAGCAAGAAGGTGTCCTGCAAGTGCATCCTATGCGCATATTGGACTAGAAAAGAAAATGGCTTCAGAATCGAACCATAGGGCTTGTAAAGGTCTAGTGGACCTGGTACAGTCCTGAGGACATGACATGGGATCATGAGGATGCTATGCGGGGAGAATACCTACATCTTTTTGAAGATTTTGAAAATCTTGTTGATGTTGTGTAAAAGTTGCACCGAGGACAGTGAAAAAATAAGGGGAGGGGATTGTAATACCCCAAGGACGTTCCCCAGTTATATTATGAATTGTAATCATGTTTATGGATTGTAATCATGTTTTATAGGCTGGTGAGATAAGTGTTGATAAGCTAGTGGGCTTATGTATTTATTAGGTTGGAGAGCCTAAGTGTTAAATGTCAGGAGCCTGTTTTTGTATATGTAATTATGCAGAACATTAATAAAGATTAAGCATCGTTGCATGTAGACTAACCACGGAGAAATAGTGATGGGGGGCTAAGCTTCCACAAGGTGGGTAAGAGAAAATGGGTTGAAAGGTTGGAAGAGGGGCTAAGCTTGAGGGATTAAGTCCTTGAATAATAATTTATTATTATTCCATAGTGGTGTGAACGGTATAATTTTTATCCTAAGTTCTTGGAAAAAGGGAACACATAATTGATGGAGTGCATGTAGCTTCATGGCCGACATGTGTCGGCCCATGCACATGCAATTTAACCCAATAATTGAGCCGTGATGGGGGTTCATCCTCCATCCTAGCGTCCATTGTCTGAACCGTGTTACCTCTGTGTTTGATCGTTGCATATCCCACACAGCTCTAAAACCCAAAACCATGAGACATCTGTGATCAACTGGTGTATTCTTGTGAACTCTATCTGGTCTCTATGTTTGGCCTCCATCCTCAACCTCTACATAATTTTATTGTCACGCACCCTGGAGACAAGCGGAAAACCCATGGACTGAGATGTGTCTCCTGTGTGTCCATGAACCCAATTTATCCACACTGCAAATCTGAGTTCGTGCTTAACTGTTTGGGTTGTTGTCTTTTGTGAAACTTGAGAATACTATAATTGTCTATGTCATGTGTGTTATAATGGTGGGATATTGTGGTCACATAGTCCCTTCACTGAGTGTGATTAGCTACAAACATATGTTCCTTGTTGAGCCTTACTATTGTCCTCCTTGTGCTGAAACAGAGTTGAAGAAGCAGGTTGTCAGGCATGTGTGCAACACTCTC
The DNA here is from genome assembly GCA_010110895.2 of Picea sitchensis. Classification (NCBI taxonomy): domain Eukaryota; kingdom Viridiplantae; phylum Streptophyta; class Pinopsida; order Pinales; family Pinaceae; genus Picea; species Picea sitchensis. The sequence continues at coordinate 113,128 of SNQJ01S0011033.1, forward strand.
CCCAGGTGAGGGAGGTGGTTGTGGTTGAAGAGGCAGGTCGTCAAGTCTGTGAGCAAATCTCTCTGGGTGAGAGAGTGTGTGAAGGAAGTGAGAAATCCTGGAAGGGGTCTTGTAGCTACCACAGAGCTCAGAGAATTCCGGTCTGGCCTGTTGCTAAAGCCGAAGGCAAGGGAGGTTTAGCAGCCGAAGGACTCTCTGGGTAACAATGAAGGTGTATACTCCTGGGGCGGGACATGCATGTGGGGAATGAGATTCTGTGAGCAGTGGGCATAAGTGGATCCTGGGAGAGAATCCATTCTCATAAACTATGTGTCTTCCTATTGACCTTGCCTAGCCTAGGATTTCCCTTGCTCGGTGGAGCTTAGTCCCAGCTCGGGGGTGACCTACTACTGAGAGTGATGAGCAACACGATCTAAGGATAGGAGTTTCATGGAAGGTATGCATGCAGTTGGTGGTTTTATTCCAGTTGAAACATAATTATTAATTTTGTACTTAATTTATATGTGATGCATGTATGTGTCTTGAAATGTTATCATGTATTCCATTGCAAGTTTGAAGTGCTATTAATTCTGTTTAATTATATATGACAATAGTAAATCCATGTTCAATATGTTAATTTTGATTATATGCATATTCTTTATAAGTATATATAGATAGATAGATATATAGATATATATGATGCATAGTAGCGTTTCCCGGTAGTGGGAGTGATGGCCGAGGACATTACAAAACCATTCTTGGGAATATTTGTGCACAACTCAATATTTGAATGATATCGATGGTTGTTGGAGAAACGATGCCAATCGGGCATACCGCTGACAAGAATTGGCTGATTGTAAAATTAATTTCGAAAGAGATGCAATCAGAGGGAGGTATGGGAGAATGTACATAGTGAACAACCTAGGGGACGACCCTATGAATCCCAAATTGGGCACCTTGCATTATGGAGTAATCTTGTCCACGATTCTGTGGCTCATATTCCAGTGTGAAATGTTTATCAAATTGAATGTGTAATTGATGGTGAACAACGATAAGACCATAGATGGGGGAAGAGCCAATGTGGAAATGGCCTACGAGACCTACATCACCGTGTAGTATGTGAGACATGTGATAATACGTGACCTCAACATTCATGGTTCCATGCCTTTGAGGTACATCACGGTGAAGATCTCCATGTATCATACTGGCTACAAGAAAGGATCAGATGGGGACGCGATTGTCGTTTTTGTATCGAGAAACTTCTGTATAGATCATTGTACCATATCTCACTGCACCAATAGGATTATGTATGTGATTAACACATCAAATATGATAGATGTAATTCCCAGAGGAAACATGCACTGGTGCCAATGATTAAACCCTTATATGGATTCAGAGTCGAGGTTCTTTGTATAAATCTATTGAACTCTCTCAGCAAAAGGGGCATAATAATGAGGAAACATTTTTATGGCTTCTTTATACACAATCTTCATACTAAACACAAAGAAGATCATTGGTTGATTATGTTTGAAAGCACCTTTATTCCCACGGTCTTCAGAGTTATTAGACTGACATTCATGATATGGGATTATAGGACTACCATGTTACTTGTATTGAGATTCTACATATTGGTACAATAGATTCCTTTTAATACAAATGCACGTGATTCATCGAATGAGTTAAAGGCTTCTTTACCTTGTTCCAGGATGAATTCATTGTTAGATGGCATCAGATTTGTGCGCATGGAAGCACAAGTCACATGCTTTAAATAAAAACTAGTTCACATTTAACAACATTCTTAAAGTGATCCAGGTGGATATCGGCATCCACCCACCTTGAAGAATTACATTCATTGGAAGCACCAACTTCCTTTGTTTTCTAGCTGCAACTGGAAGGAGGCTCCAACCCCCTAGTTTCTTAGGCTACAACTTGAGGGAAGCTCCAACTCCCCAAATCTCTGGC
>SNQJ01S0011034.1:8675-30411 GCA_010110895.2 Picea sitchensis
ATATACTGTCCCTCAGGCTCCGCCTATATTATATTCTATTCCATAACATGAGTAGGATCATGAATATATTTTTTTAATAAGGAAACATGGAATATATCATGTAATTTTACCATGGATGGAAGTGAAAGATGATAGGCTACAAATCCTATTCGTGCAAGCACTTCAAAGGGACCACAATATCTAGGAGTTAATTTAGTATACTTTCCCAATCTTAAAGAACTCATTTTGGTATTACTATTATATACACATGGTCTCCAATAATGAACTCCCTTGGAGTTCTTTCGGAGTGTGCATAGATTTTCTTCCTGTCCTGTGCTACCTTCAAATTATGTTGTACCTTCTTTATTGTTAGTTCCATTTACTTTAACATTTCAGGTCCTGTCATTAATCTATTGAAATGATTACTCAAGGAAACATGGGTATTACATTTTATTCCATAATGAATTTCAAAAGGACTAACTGTACCTAAAACTTAGTAATCATTATTATATGTGAATTCAACCAAATGTAGATATTCTTCCCATTTGTGTGTTCTATCCATAAAATACATTATGTGCATGTATTCTGCTATTTGATTAGTTCTTTCAATTTTCCCATCTGTCTGAGGATGGTAAGGAGTGGTAAAGTTTAATTGTGTGTCTAAGCCTTTATTTTGTATCTCTATCTGAGATTACAGTTTTAGGAATTCCGTGTAGTCGAAAGATTTTCTTCATAAATATATATGCTATGTTAATGGATTTATAAGTGGATTTAACTAGTATGAAGTGTGATTATTTACTCAATTTATCAACAACAAACATTATAGAATCATTATGTTTACTACTTAACTTTAACTTGTTGACATTCTATGCACTTAGCTAAGTACTCAAAAATTTATGCTTTCATTTTAGGCCAATAAAATTCCTTTCTTAAAATATTAATTATTTTCTGATAGCCAAGATGTCAAGAGTAATGATTTGTATGTAATTCGTTCAGTATTAGTAATTTAATTTCTTTTTCTTCCGGTATATGAAACCTATTTTCATACATCAACAATCAATTTTTAGAAAGTCTGAAGTCCATTTTTTCAGTTTCAACTTGATTTTCTATCAATTTTGATTTAACACTTTGATATTCTATATCCTTTTTAGACACAATCTTCACTTTTTACTCTAAATATGTTTCATTATTAATTCTCATAATTGTACAAATCAAATTTTGTATGTTTTCTCAAGGAGTCAACTACCCTATTTTGTTTTCTCTTTAGATGTCTTATTTCAAAATCGTATTCACTCAATAAGGATAAGCACCTTCCTTTTAGAGTGTTGAGATTATTTTTATCAAATAGGTACTTTAAATCAATATTGCTCGACATCAATAAGAATTTATGTCCTTTCAAATAATGTCTCCACACCTTTAGTGCCTATATTATTGCAGCTAATTCTAATTCGTGTGTTACATGATGTCTTTTGTGTTTCTTAAGATTCCTATATTCATAAGAAATTACATTATTATCCTACATTATTACTCCTCACAGTCCTTCAATCCATGCATCCATGCATATAGGGAAGTCCTTATATGGATCTGTTATTTTTAGTTTTTGTTAGGAGATGTTTTTGTTTTTCAAAAATTTCTTGCCAATTTTCAGACCATATAAATTTTGTTCCTTTCTTTTGTAGGGATGTTATAGGATACACAATCTTTGAAAACCATTAAATAAACTTTCGGTAATAGCCTGCTATACCCATAAATGATCTTATGTCTGAAACATGTTTTGGAATAATCCAATCCATAATGGATTTTACTTTCTCAAGGTCAATAACTATTCCTTCTTTAGAAAATATATGTCCTAAATATTGAATTTTGTCCCTATAAAAATCACATTTACTAAGTTTAGCATATAAATTCTATTCTCTCAATATTTGTAGAACTATTCTTAAGTGTTCTTCATGATATTATTGATTATTTAAGTAGATTAGTATATCGTCGATGAATACTATTAGAAATTTATCTATTAGACACATGAATGAAGCTGGGGCATTTTTTAACCCAAATGATATCACTACAAACTCGTAATGCCCATATCGTGTCCTAAAAGATGTTTTGTATATATCTTCTCCTTTAATTCTTACAAGATGATATCTTTCTTGTAAATCGATTTTTGAAAAGACCGTTGACCCACATACATGATAGAATAGATCATCGATGCAGGGTAAATGATATTTTTTTTTTAATTGTCATTTTATTAAGTTGTCAATAGTCTATACATAGTATTAAGGTTCCATATTTCTTCCTCAAAAATAATATTGATGCTCCCCAAGGATATACACTTGGTTGAATATATTTTTTGTCTATTAATTCTTGAAGTTGATATTGTAGTTCATTATGTTCTAAAATATTCATCTGATATGGAGATCCTCGTACCAGCTTCCCCACTTATCACACCTCCAGTGTTACTCCACCAAATCCCCAACCAAAACCTCACTTAGATTCTTCCTCCACATCCAATAATTCATTCTGGTGTACTTTTCACGAAACCAACTACCACCATTCTACGGACTGTCACACGCTTAAAAATATCTGCAACAATAATTCCTTCATGGCCAAGGTCAATTCAATAGATTTGACCGAACCCCCAAAGACCATTTCCCTTGTCAACCGCACCGAAGCTGACCCCTCTCTCATTCTCATGACCAAACCATAACTAGGTCACCCTAACATTTCTCTCTTCACTCACAACTGCCAAATCAAAACAAAACTAGCCACTCTCATTCTCAACAATGGCAGTCGAAAGAATATCATTTCACAAGATTTAGTCCAACATCTTAAACTCCCCACAACCCCACACCTCGATCCTTATCATATTGGATGAATGGAAAAGGGCATTCTTTGAATTACTATTGCTATATGATGCACTATCACTTTCTCCATTGGTCCTTTCCATGAAACTGTGACTTGGGATGTCTCCCCATTAGATTGTGGTGATCTCCTTCTTGATCTTCCTTACCAAAAGGATCAACAAGAAATGTATCAAGATAAAAATCATCAGTACCATATTAAACAGGGTGGGTGCACCTATGTACTTACTTCCTCATCTGTCGCGTCACCACCACTGTGAATTGATAGCATAACCACTCACCATGTCATTAATTCCCACAAGGCCTTGTTGTTCTTAATCTGACCTCTTAAACCTGATAACCTTACTAACCCGCCCCCCCCCCNCCCCGCCAAGGTTTTTCCACTACTACATGAATTTGCATATGTGTTTCACCCACCAAATGGACTCCCACCATCCCGAGAAATTTTACATTCCATCGATCCAATACCGGGCACAACTCTACCCAACGCACCTGCCTATCTCCTGCATCCCAAGGAGGCCACCAAAATAGAATGACAAATTGGCCAAATTCTTGAATCCGGCCACATTCAACCTTCCTCTTCCCCTTGTGCCTCTCCAACCTTCATTATTCCCAAGAAAGACACTTCAGAATGGCATCTTGTTACCGAGTATCGAGCCCTGAACAAAACCACCATTAAAACCGATATCCACTACCCCAGATTGAGATCTCCTCGACCATCTGCAAGGGGATTCTTTCTTCAGAAATATGGTTCTGACTTCTAGATACCATCAAGTGCCCATGCAACCGAGTGATATCTCGAAAAAATCTTTCAAGTCTAAGTTTGGTCTTTATGAATGGTTGGTTGTGCCTTTTGTCTTGACCAACACACCGACCACATTCATGCTTCTCATCAACGACATTTTCCACCCACATCTCATTAAGTTCCTTGTTATTAATCTTCACAATTTTTTGGTTTTTAGCAGCTCATGGTAGGAACGCATGCAACATGTGCGCATAGTATTGGCATTTCTTAGACAACATCAACTACAAGTGAAAGAGAAAAATTCATGTTTTGCACAAAGTTCAGTGCAATATTTAGGATTCATTGTTGACTCTACAAGTGTACGCCCGGATCCCACACAGGTGCAAGCAATTTTTGCATGGCTAGCACTAACACCTACCTATATTCTTAAAATCTTTATGAGAGGCATCAATTTATACTGCAAATTTGTCTACCATTTCTCACAGTTGGATCATCCATCATATCAGTTAACAAACAAGGAAAAATGTATATGGTCTTCTGATGCAGAACACCACTTTGATAAATTGAAGCAAGCCTTATTCTCTGCGTCAATCCTTCGCTTTCCATACTTGGTCCAACCATTTGAAATTGAATCAGATGCTTCTCAATTTGCGATTGGTGTTGTACTTAAAAAAGGATGTCATCCTATAGCCTACCATTTAGAGACACTATCAGCCACAAAGATCAACTACAATACTTATGATAAATAATTATATAGCTTGGTCCAAGCACTGAAGCAATGACTCCATTATATTTTGGGAAAATATACGATCCTACACACGAATCATCATCCACTTATCTTCATCAAATCATAGAGTAAGATACAAGAATAGTGACATATAAAGTGGGCAGCATATATCCAACAATTTCACTTGGTTATTAAATATAAAAGGGGGATTGTGAATAAGATGATCGACTTATTAAGAAAACCACCAGGACAAGTGATGAATATCTTAGTAGTTGGATCTGCATCCTATGATAGTTGGAAAGCAATATATGAAGGAGATCCCACTTTTAAAGAAATATGGTTAGCATTACAACAACCCACAGTTATCAATCGTAAACCATTTCTATATTACACCATTCTGGAGGGATGGATATATTTCCTTAATCAAATGTGTGTGCCACAATCAGAGGACCATTTTATCCTCATCACAGAAGTGCATGTTTTCTCTTGTGGTGGTAACTTCAAGAATGAAAAAACACTCCTAGACCTCCAATGCCACTTCTATTGGCCTTCTATGTCCAAGCAGGTTGATAGTTTCATCAGAGCTTGTTCTCTCTGCTCACAAAGGAAACCATCTAATCGCAAACATGGTATATATCATCCTTTTATTATCCCCTCTTTCCCATGTGAATCGATTTCTATGGATTTCCTGAGTGGTCTCCCTACCACTTTCCAATATGTCAGTTCTCCAAGATGGCGCTCTTTCTCCCTTGCCATTAAACAACTTCTTCCATGCAAACAAACGAACTATTCATCCAACATGTTTGGCCACATTTTGGCCTTCCTAGTAGCATCATTTTTTATTGCGACTCCTGATTCCTTAGTTCCTTTTAGTGTACTCTATGGTCCTTACTAGTCTTCCAGCTTCAAGTTTCCATGACATTCCATCCGCAGACCGATGGACAAGCAAAGGTGGTCAATCATACATTGGTACATGCTATTCACAGCTCATTCGTCAAAAATAAGCAATGGGATGCTTATCTTCACATTTTGTAGCATGGATACAACATATCTACACATTCTTCCATAGGCTTCTCTCCATTCGAGGTTTTCTTGGGCTTCCAACCACTTTCACCCACCAAGATGCCACTCAATTTGACTCATTCAAGTTCAGCGCACCATCAAAGAGACCAAAATATCGATCAACACTTCATTCATACTTTAGCACAACGACACAAGAAAACGTCTGACTCCTTACAAGCAACATCATGATAAACACAAAATCACATTGCAATTCTAATCAGGAGACAAAATTTGGCTGCAAATGGACAAGAAACGCTTGAAAGGGCATCACCATAAGCTGCACCCATTGTGATATGGACCATATACATTTTTGGATCGCATCGGAAAAAATGATTATCGGTTGGATCTTCCACCACATTTGGGGATTCATGACATGCTAAACATCAACAATTTAAAACTACTTGAGCGACCACTTCTTGAGGAAACGGTCACTGTCCAGCACCCAATGGACAACATTTCAAATTCTCAACCTCCTTTATTGCATGATCAAATTATGGATAGTAAGACCAGGATCACCTGCCACCAACAACATCCTTCCTATCTAGTAGGAAGATGGGGAAAAACTCGAGCACATGCCAAATGTATGACAACAGAGACAGTGCAACAACGATTCCTGAGTTGTTGACTAAATAAGGAATGCTTCCTTATCTAAATAGGGAGGAATTGTACCAATAAGGAAGGACGTCAACATTCCTTAGAGAGCGCACAAATGATTACAAGTCATTTGCAACAAGCAAGGGGAGATGGAGAAGTAATGCTATGTTATTTTTTTGTTCGTTGTTAGTGTCAGTCAGTCCTTTATTGTAATAAAGCATTCTCCAATCTAAGTAAATAATGGTGATGTCTACTTTAGTGAATAGTTAGTTGTGTCAAAAAATGTTGCGGGAAAATTTCCCTTGCCAATTTGATTGCGCAAAGAAATTTAGAAGAATAAAGAGACATATAAGGTTTGTATAAGATGGCCTAGATTGTTTAAGAGGAGGGATAATCCTCTAATATGATTGATGAAGTTTTTGTGAATCTTGCATTATCTTTTCTTCTTGTGTATATTTTTTTGAATTTCATTTTGCTGAGACGAGTGAGAGAGAGAGAGGAGTGTGATCTCATGTTTTCATTTTAATGTAAGTGAGTTTTAGAGAGAGAGAATGTGTACCAAAGGAAATAGTGTGCATCTCTAAGTTTTCATGTTGCGCATATGATCAAGTCACCTTTCTCAAATCATGGGTGGACCATGTAAAACGCTAGGCAAGGCATCAACCTCCTGTAGCAACATTTTTATTTTTGTCTCTTTGTTGTGTTATTTTCTCTAAGGTGATCACTAATATCCGAGTACATGCCTCACTTAGATCTAGCAACATGTCCTTCAAAAAAATTGGGCATTTATTTTAGAAGACTCCCTCACAAGCAGATCCGCTTTCACAATCTCATCATACCATCTTGGGATGAGAGTTGGGGAGTATTGAACCAACCACACCACCCAATTTTCGACATTCATTTCATTGTTTTGGAAATATTGCAGCGGAAGATGAGGGTTCCTTCTTGTTTGAGTTTAGTAGGGATCTAGCATTCGACCTCTTGTTATCAAGGTTTCTCTACCGTGAGCTTTTGGTTTTTTTGTCACATACCTATACTATCTCTTGATTCTTCCCATTTTCATTCAATGCTCAAGATTCGATTGGTCATTTGGGAGCTTCAGCCTAATCCTGGTTAGTGCTTCTATCTTTACATTGATAAGTGATATCGTAATTTATTTAGAGGGTTCCATTACTGTAGTTGTCGAAGGTGTTTATTTTCTATCTCTAGTTGAAGCTCATATGCACATTTTCTTTATTCTGTGTAATACTCACATTACTGTTGCTTTCATGACCTTGCCTTCTTTTTTTGTTTGGAAACCTTACATGCCATTCTGGGAAATGAATGTTCTAGTTACCTTGTGCTTCTTATATAATTTTCTTAGTGATAACAAATATTTTTTTTGGATACTTTGACAAATGAATGGCACTTTTCTGTGTGTGAGTGTACACATCAGAAAGGAAATATGTCTCTCATTGGTTGAACCATTCTTTTGAGTCCCATTTTGAGTACAAGTTACACCTGGTAACAAATTCATACTCTAACTCTTCATCATTTTCCTTATAAAAGTTTTGGTTTCCTTTTTTAATAGTTGCGCATCCATGCAGGTGTGTTCAAACAAACTGGTAGGGTCCATCTTGAATCAACTTCCCGCAAAAACTTGTAAGTTTACCTTGAGATTTTTTCTTTTCTAGTTCTAATAATTTACCATACGGAGGTGCCACTCTAATTTTTGCATTTGAAAACCTTGTGGAAGGTAATGGATATGGTTTCTCAGCCAGGGTGTTCAACCTTCAGAGGTAACTTGATTTCTAAAGTATACCCTAGATACGGATGAGGGTTTTTTACCATCTCCTATGTTTGAATTAGTGGGATGGTTACTTATCCTAGCTATGTCGACTATTTTTGTATATTTTAAACAATAAGAGGTGTATTTGTTATTTTCTCTGCATTTTTTTTGCAAATATTCTCCTAACGTATCATTATGTATGAGGGTTCTATTACTGTTTTTTCATTTAAAACTAATATTGGGCTAATCCCCTATCTATGTTAAAAGGGATTTCACTCCCTTCAATTTACAGAGTCAGGTCGATGATGATGTAGCTCTGTTAACTATTTATTAATGTAAAATTTTCCTTTTCTTTTTTCAGTTTATAGTTTTCAGTTGTTCGACCCTTTACTTTCCATGATCTTATAATTTTCTTAGTTTCATTTTTATTTAAAGAGTATTACATAAATTATGAGACTCGTTTAAACTTGTCATTATGTACGTAGTTGTTGATACCATTAACCTTCTGTTTACATTCTAGACTTTATTCATGGAAACAAAATTATTGTTTAGCATTTATCCTCTTGGTTGTATTTCCACTTATATAGTTTTCATCTATGTATATATACTCTATAATTTTGTTCACTGTAATAGCATTATCATTTTAGCATATGGCATGTTGGTTGTACTTCAATTTACATAGTATTCCTCTACGATACAATTCTATTTATACATTCTGCAATTGAACCTCATTGTGGATATAATCGATAATTTACAATATATCATGGAAACCATATACTGAAATGAAATAAGTGAGAACCTCTAATCTCTAGTTAGATTTGAATCGTTAAATATTTAACCATAATTTACAAATAAAACATCAAATTTACTCGAATATAGTATCTCATAATTACAATTGAATAATAAAATAACTAGAATAGACTATCCATTGATTACTAAAGGAACAATAACTCAATCCAGAACAAAGTGGAAAAAAAACATGTAACTAAGAATTCCTTGGAGGAAAACACACATCAAGTGAGTTGTTCCTCTCAACCTTATATAAAAGTTTCCACATATTCCCACTCTGTCACCCCTGAGCTAAATCCTGATCCAATAAACTGTCCAAGTGACTTGTTGTAGTTCCATAGGGTTATAAGTAGTACGTGAAGATTTCTCTGTTTCATATAATTATTTCTCATATTTCACATCTGATCAGAATGGCATACCATTCTTTTTGTTATCTTTTCTTTTATAATATTTTCCTACATATTTGACATTTGTACGAGCCTCCTTCTCATTTCCTACCTATCAAATTGACTTTTTGTCATTTAACACCTGTCATTCTGATTTTTACACATGTTCCTAAAAAACTGAGATCTTGTCTCACTTTTGTTGAGTAAACTCAACAAATATTCACCACTTTTCCCCCTTCTGCTATCACTTTGTAGTTCTCTCTCGATCAACATATTTTCTCTTCTAACAATCCCACTACACATGTGCTTTCTTTTTTCTTTTCTTTTTTATTAATAAAATAATTTCTAAAACAAGAAGTTTTGAATTAGATCACTCTGATAAATAATGTGTTGATAACAAAAGAATAAAAAATAATTGAGTTTGAAATTTTTGGGTATCACATCCACCACCCCTTAGAACTTAACTATCTAATTTTGATCTCGCTCATTCTCGAACATAAATGGATATGCCCTCTGCATATGATCTTCCATTTCCCATGTAGCCTTTTCAGGACTAAGGTGCCTCTATTGCACCTTTACATGTCCAATGGATCAATTCTAGAGTGTAGGCTCCCTCCTATTGAGAATATGATCTAGATATACTGGGAACTGGCCCTCGGGCTCCGCCCGTGTTATATTCCACTCCATAACATGAGTAGGATCATGTGCATATTTTTTTAATAAGGAAACATGGAATATATCATGTACTTTTTCCATGGCTGGAAGTGCAAGACGATAGGCTACAAGACCTATTCATGCAAGCACTTCAAAGGGACCACAATATCTAGGAGTTAATTTAATATACTTTCCCAATCTTAAAGAACTCCTCTTGGTCTTACTCTTATATACACATGGTCTCCAATATTGAATTCCATTGGAGTTCTTTCGAAGTCTGCATAGATTTTCTTCCTGTCATGTGCTACTTTCAAATTCTATTGTACTTTTTTTATTGTTAGCTCCATTTACTTTAACATTTCAGGTCCTATCATTAATCTATTTACATGATTACTCAAGGAAACATGGGTATTACATTTTATTCCATAATGAATTTCAAAATGACTAAGTGTACTTGAACCTTGGTAATGATTATTATATGTGAATTCAACCAAATGTATATATTCTTCCCACTTGTTTGTTCTATCCATAAAATACATTATGAGCATGTATTCTACTATTTTATTAGTTCTTTCAATTTTCCCATCTGTCTCAGGATGGTAAGTAGTGATAAAGTTTGATTATGTGTCTAATCCTTTAAATAGGGCTTTCCAAAAGTTTCCTGTAATTTTTTTATCTCTATCTCAAATTAGAGTTTTAGAAATTCCGTATAGTCGAAAGGTTACCTTCATAAATATATATGCTATGTTAATGGATTTATAAGTGGAATTAACTAGTATGAAGTGTGCTTCTTTACTCAATTTATCAACAACAAACATTATAGAATCATTATGTTTACTACTTTAAGGAAAAACCTGTTATAAATTCCATACTTATAATTTCTCATTTCCATTCAGGAATGGGTAGGGGTTGTAATAATCCTACTATATGCCGATGTTCAACTTTAACTTGTTGACATTCTATGCACTTAACTAAGTACTCAACAATTTCTCCTTTCATGTTAGGCCAATAAAATTCCTTTCTTAACATAGTAATTATTTTTTGATAGCCAAGATGTCAAGAGTAATGATTTGTATGTAATTCGTTCAGTATTAGTAATTTAATTTCCTTTACTTCAGGTATTTACAATCTATTTTTATACATCAACAATCAATTTTTAGAAAGTCAGAAGTTTGTTTTTTCAGTTTCAACTTGATTTTCTATCAATTTTGATTTAATAATTTGATATTATATATCCTTTTTAGACACAATATTCACTTTTTACTCTAAATATGTTTCATTATTAATTCTCGTAATTGTATAAATCAAATTTTGTATGTTTTCTCAAGAAGTCAACTGCCCTATTTTATTCTCTTTATATGTCTTATTTCAAAATCGTATTCGTTGAATAAGGATAAACACCTTCCTTGTAGAGTGTTCAGATTATTTTTATCAAATAGGTACTTTAAATCAATATTGTCCCACATCAATAAGAATTTCCATCCTATAAAATAATGTCTCCACATCTTTAGTGCGTGTATTATCGCAACTATTTCTAAGTTGTGTGTTACATGATGTATTTTGTGTTCCTTAAGCTTCCTATATTCATACGAAATTACATTATTATCCTACATTATTACTCCTCTGAGTCCTTCAATCCATGCATATAGCAAAGTCCTTATATGGAGATCTGTTATTTTTAGTTTAGGAGTTGTTGTTAGGAGATGTTTTGTTTTTCAAAACCTTCTTGGTAATTTTCAAACCATATAAATTTTGTTCCTTTCTTTTGTAGGGATGTTATAGGATGCATAATCTTTGAAAACCATTAAATAAACTTTCAGTTTTAGCCGTCTATACCCATAAATGATCTTATGTCTAAAACATGCTTTGGAATAATCCAATCGATAATGGATTTTATTTTCTCAGCGTCAATAAATATTCCTTCATTAGAAAATACATGTCCTAAATATTGAATTTTGTCGTTATAAAAATCACATTTACTAAGTTTAGCATATAGATTTTATTCTCTCAGAATTTGCAGAACTATTCTTAAGTGTTCTTCATGATCTTATTCATTTTTTAAGTAGATTAGTATATCATCGATGAAGACTATTATAAATTTATCTAAGTATATAATTAGAATACTATTCATTAGACACATGAATGAAGATGGGGCATTTTTTAACCCAAATGATATCACTACAAACTCGTAATGCCCATATCGCGTCCTAAAAGATGTTTTGTATATATCTTCGCCTTTAATTCTTACTTGATGATATCTTTCTTCTAAATTGATTTTTGAAAAGACCACTGCCCCACGTACATGATTGAATAGATCATCGATGCGGGGTAAAGGATATCGATTTTTAATTTTCATTTTATTAAGTTGTCGATAGTCTATACATAGTCGTAAGGTTCCATATTTCTTCGTGACAAATAGTATCAGTGCTCACCAAGGAGATACACTTGGTTCAATATATTTTTTGTCTATTAATTCTTGAAGTTTATATTGTAGTTCATTAAGTTCTAAAATATTGATCTAATATGGATCCTTTGGAGACTTTGAAACTAGCACCGCTCCAGGTACTAAGTATATAGAGAAATATACTTCTCTCTTAGGAGGTAATCCAAGAATCTCTTGGAGTACACCTTGAAATTCTTGTAATATAGGAAAATTTTCTATATCTTTCCTACTTTCTTCTTTTTCATTATCTAATACATGAACAACAAATACTTTGCATCCCTTACAAACAAATATTTTAATTTGCAAGGATGGGATCTTTCTAATACTAATGGTTCTTGGTATTCCTAATGTTTTTCATAACAATTTAGAATTACCTTATATTTTCTCACCAGTCCATGATAATTAATACATCATATGATCCTAGCTGTAAAACATTCAAATATCCTTGAGTTTTAAAACCATTCATACTAATTTCACAACCTTTAACAAGACTTGTAACATTCCTTTTTGTTCCTGTAGCAAGTTGTACTAGACATACTAGGATATCCCCCCAAAAATATATATTTTTGGAATTTAAATTTGCTGGAAATTTATTTTCATTTTTAGTAAATTCGAATTTGGAAAGTTTTTTCCATTTATGGCAATTTCGAATTTGATAATTGTGATTAATTATTATGAATGTTGGGCAGAGTTCTAATTGGACTCAACTAACTATTTGACTATGAGAGTTGTATAAAAACATAACATTTATATTAATTGCAAGAGGACAAATGGAACAACCATGTTAAAAATCAGCTGACCATGACTCCATGAGTGGGGAAAATGTTGGAACTACCTCTAGGTTGATTATTACAAGTGGAAAATTAGAGATTTGGTCATTGGCAGCGACTGAAAATCAGGGATTTAGAAAGCTGCGAAAATTTCCAAGGGTGGGAAAAAAGACCTAGGCAAAATTGATAAATAGCATATGTGAAGAGGCACGGTGCTACCAAGTATGTCGGGGAAAAGATTTTGAGTTCTCTTGCTGTTATGAACACTACGGATTGAGTGTGAGGCAAGGGGAGTAAATTGGGGAACACTGAGGAAGAGGTTCCAAGTTTGCCCTCATGGATTCATGGTCACGCTAGGGGGTAAATTGGACAAGTGATTTGGCTGTCCTAGTAATTTGGCTGTCCTATTCTACGGTTGGGAGGAACGTGGTTGTTCCCTTTGTATTCTCGCGATCTGGTTCAGATATGTACTCTAATTCTTCTCTCTCTCAATGATTTTATATCTGATGCATTGTACTTGTTAAATCGGAACTCTAACGATTTCCATTTTCTCTTCGAATGTTTCATCCAATGTCATGTATTTATTAAATCTGAACTGAAATAATTTCCATTCTCTGGTGAATGATTCAATCACGGCTGTAATGCATTTACGAACGAAGACTCTACATGGTTCATTCACCATTTCAGACTTAAAAACTGGGAACGCCTCCGCTCCTCCCCCTCTGCGTCATGTATTTATAGACTATCCTTCCCTGTGAGTATTGTCTGTATCCATAAAATAGTTCCTCTGCATTGCAAATCAGCCATAACTTGCATTATCTCATCCATCATCATTAACCAACCGATCATTCCTCGGATATCGTATTTAGGGCATAAAAGTTATCATTCCTCCGATCTATTTAGTGCACAAAAGTAAAATGATAATGCCATTGCCCATGAAAATGAAAACCAATGTGTCGGTTCTTCTAGTTGCTGCTCTCACCTTACTTATCACGACGTTCTGCCACATGCAGGCAAAGGCAGATGATTACGGATAAAAGCAGTAATGTTCACTCTTCCGTTGAAGCAGGAGGTTTAGCTTTATGCGGCCAAGTGGTCTAGCTTTAGGTTTAGCTTGAAGCAGGAGGTTTAGCTTCCAAGAGGTCAACCCAACCACCATGTTCCACAACCGCCACCTGAACAGAAAAGCAGGAATGTTCATTCCTCCTTTGAAAAGGCGGCATCAGGAAAATCTCCCGGACCTCAATGCAACAGACATGTTCCAACATGTCCACCCAGTCGACAAGCAAAGAAGGAGCAGCAGGTGAAGGCGAGTGGCAAGGCCGAGTTACTGACGAATTATCAGACTTCCATTAATGATGGAAAGCACGCATCAGCAGATTATAGTTACTAGCATTCSATTTGGACGCGACCCAGTTTCATGATTTAATTCCCTTSCAAACCCAGTTTTGATATTCCTCGTATTTTCTTCYGTTGACGTATATTAAATGTAATTGGATTTGAATAAAACATACAGATAAATAATCATTCCCGATATCAAYATTTCTGAACAAGTCTCTCGAAGGCAATTKGTGTGTCCTTTTAACCCCMAAAAAAWTAAATTTGAAGATCGATTCATATTAGACTTTTCCTAAAATGGCACATTAAAATGTTTGGTAGCGTTTTATTGAAATGGCATAGAAGTTATTGACATTAAATACCTTCTTTTAAATTAAATTATATTAAATATTTATTTTTCAGTTATTGAATGTGGATATTTAGTTTCTGATTTTAATTTAAATTATATCAATTTTTTATTTTTCAGTTATTGAAGGTGGATATTTCGTATCTGGTTTATATTGTACTATTATATCCAAAAATGTCAAGTGCATTTTTCATCTTATTATGAATAATATTAAAATTAATGTTATTAAATTTTTCAATGGAATAAATGGTAGGGGATATTTAACTATATACATTAATTAAATGAGATTAAATTATTTGGTATATAAACAATAATTTTTTTTATTTTTTTAATGTAGGAAATAAAATGTAATGAGGGTGTTTTTTTTAATCATTAGTATTATTTATCAAAACCTAAATATTTATTTGTATCATGATAACAATTATTTTAATGCTTTTACAACTTATTTGTCATTGTGTTATTCATGGCAATGTTATGGAAGTATTTTAATAATGAAATTTACATATGACATAAAATTGAACTGTTTTAATGATGAAAAAAAATATTAATGTGGAGACATGTCTCTTTTTATACCTTTACTTTCATGTCTTCATTCTTTAGGAGAAACATATCTCTTATAAACCCTTAAGATTGACTTTCAATAATATGGACAAAATTGAATTTATTTTAATAATGTGTATATGTAATTAGTTTACCCTATTTTTTATTAGTTTTAACATATCCCACTACTATTCAAAGAGACATGTTCATACAAATCATTTAAAATGAAAAACTCATATCTTTCTCTAACCTTGGCCCTCTATGTTTTATTAGTAATATTATAATTTTTCTTTCCCCTAGAGAGAGAAAGTATGAGATATGAAAATAAAAAAGGTTGAGAATAGAAAGGAAAATAATGATTGGGAAATTTAGGTGCTCTTTCCAAACTCGAATTTGGCATGTTTTGAAACTACCACTTTGAATGAGAAACCTTTGAACTTCCTGAAATCCATTCATTATCACTAATTCAAGGTATTCATCTACAACCATTTCTCTTGGTAGTGAACACTTTTCATTATCACTAATTTAAGGTATTCATCTACAACCATTTCTCTTGGTAGTGAACACTGCACCACATTGTTTCAATAATTGCAATTTTTTATCAATATTTTTATAGCATCTCTCTCATGGGCCTTGAAAGGAAGCATTGCCACCATTTTAAGGATTAGGGTTTTCAAATTTCAATTTGACTGCAACAAGCCAAATATTATGTTCACATTTGTAGAATACCTTCAAGAAATCAAGCATTTAGAAATTCCTTCATTCACATGTTTAATGTGTAGTGTGGGAGGACGAGGAAGCACGGAGAAAAGTAGTGGTACAAAATGAATAAATATATAATTTGTCATATATTTTGGTACTTTTTGGATGAAAAACATTGCATGTATTGTCTTGTAGGCCATACTTTATGGGAGCATACAACTTTGTTGATTTGGAGTCTATTACCTTCCATAGACCATTTGATACCCTAAATAGCCAACGTAAAAATCACATCAATAGATTTACAATGACACAATTTATCTCAATTGGAGCTTATATGTGAAAGTTATGTCTCCCACAATTTGAATTATCTTGTTGACCACCAAGGAACTATGTGGATGCCACGTCTACTTCCATTACTCACACATATCATGCTAGTGAAATGTCACATGTGGAGTTTCAAGAATGTTGTAAAGGGTAAAAAAAACTAACAAAAATTGTGTTGAGGTATGTAAAAACCCTAATCCTCACCTTATCCCTCGGTGGATCCCAATCTATCTTAAATAATGTGTTGCTAAAAGGGGAAGGAGTTACATTCTTACTATACAGTTTTTTGTTGCACAGTTGAGTAGATCATCAAGTAGTGGGATATTGAAGAATAACACACAAATCATCAAGGAGTGGGATATTTCTTACTACAAAGAGGCAAAAAGGTGTTCATGGGAACTCTATAATGAGTGCACTTTATTCCTACTTGTATTGCATAGGTGTCATATTCTAGTTGGTTTTTCTCATATTGGGACATGTTGCGTTGATTGTATAGGTCTCATCTTCTAGTTGATTTTTTCTCATATTCGGACATGTTTTGTTCTTTGGATAGATAGTGTGTTATTTTTTTAACATTTTAAAGAATAAAAATTGTATTATAAGATCTGTTGTGATGAGATATTTTAATGGATTATCCACTACAATTTACAAAGAAATAAACCCATGAAATTTTTGCAATATACAAATAAGGAAAACTATATAGGTTTTCCAATAAGAAGAGTGACCAATATAAAAAAAGATTGTGTGGATTTTGAAATAAATACACTCACCAAGATCAATGATGCAAGGATACGTTATTTTATTACTATGATGTTTCTCAATTTATTTTTAGGAATTTTGAGGCAATATGAAGGAAATGAAGTTTAATGTGGCTTATTTAGGTTGGTCATCGGACGAACACCATAGCCTTGGAGTTATGGGGTTGTTATGGATGTTTTATTGGGAGTGATATCTATGATATCAACAAAGGAAGGAAGATGTTGCAGAGGGTAATGAAAATGTATTTTCTAATAAAAGGATTATGATAGAACCCTGGTAGCATTTTTATAAAAGAATTATTGCAAATTTTGTTTGAAGTCTATGGTTATATAAGATAAGCAAGTTGTGAATCACTTGATGAATATCGACACATTATCATAGTCCACAACTACATCTATCTGTAGATTTGATAATTTTATTAATTTAGGTTTGATTTGATAGTTACTTTTTCTACATTGTATAAGTTGTCAAAATTTCTAATTCTCCCTCTTTTTTAAGGTAGAAAGGGTGGGTTATGGAGAGAATAATTCCTCCATGATAGAATACTTACATGTATGATATGGAAAACATTGAGAAGAAAAATGATGAAATAGACATTTAGGCTAAAAAAAATAGTCTGTAAAAAGTTGTCACATACCCATATATTTTTTTTTCCAACAATAATATTTTTTTGAATAAGTAAAATGTAGTACACATTAATAAGTTGTCTCTTACAAGGAATCCATTTTACAATATTACCTTTTAGTCGTAATAGTTTCTATGTGAAAAATAATTAAACTTGTTTTTCCTATGTGGTAGTTTATAGCATACTTCTAGTTGCATTGTAGATCATGTGGTAAGGTTATAATTAACATGACACACTTCCATGGTACAAATTAGATGTTGACAACCCTTGTATATTGTTCTAAAAAGATTATTTTTATCGGACCTTGTCGCAACCCTGCTTTCCTATACCCGAGTTGGTCAATTTACCACTTAGCTACTAGGTATTGTATAGTAATTACATGGTAATGGTGGCTTGTCCCGATCGATGAAGCGTGGAGTTAGGTGAAAGATTTAAATTTGAAAAATGGATTATATTTACATTATATCTATGTTTTATGCTTGATGCTTATTTCATAATTGGTTGGTATTTGTTAATGTTGGCTAAAAGTACACATGTTTGTAGCCTTTCGTGGAAATTCTCTTTTGCACTATGTGTGACCATGGACCAATAAGGAAGGAAATCAACCTTCTTTAGAGAGCGCACAACAGAGTATAAGTCGTCTGCAGCAAGAAAGGCGAGAAGGAGAAGTAATTCTATGCTAGTTTTTTTTATCGTTGTGAGTGTAAGTCAGTATTTTATTGTAATAAAGAATTCACCAGTATAAGTAAATAATGGCGATGTCCATTTTATTGAATAGCCGGTTGTGTCAGTAAACACAGCGATAAATTTTCTCTTCTCAATTTGATTTCACAGAGAAATGGAGAAGAATAAAGCGACATTTACCGTTTGTAGAAGATGGGCTAGACTGTTTAAGAAGAGGGTAATCCTCTAATATGATTGATGAAGATTTTGTGAATCTTGTGTTATCTTTTCATCTTGTGTATGTTTTTTCAAATTTCATTTTGTTGAGACGAGTGAGACGAGTGAGAGAGAGAGAGAGAGGAGTGGGATATGGTGTTTTTGTTTTACTGTAAGTTAGTCTTAGAGAGAGAGCATGTGTGCTAAAGGAATTGGTGCAAATATTTGAGTTTTCCTACTACGGATATGATCAAGTCGCATTTCCCAACTCATGGGTGGACCATGTAAAACACTAGGCAAAGCATCAAGCTCATGTAGAAACGTTTTTATTTTCATCTTTATGTTGTGTTATTCTATCCAAGGTGATCACTAATATCTGAGTGCATCCCTCACTTAGATATAGCAACCGGTCCTTCAAAAAGATTGAGAATATATTGCATAAGATGCCCTCACAACCATATCCTCCTTCAAAAGTAGATCAATTGGTATAAGAGAAAGTTTTATCCTTGAGACCAAGAACTTCATCCACGAGGTTCAATTTTTTTTTTTTTTTGGGTCTTCATACTTAGTCTCATGCTTTTTCTTAAACTGATAATTTCACCCTTTTCAGGGATACTCTCACACCCTCCTCATGGTCTATGCAGGGCTATTGACCATGCTTCCTCGATGAGAAGCCTCCAGTGAGGAATCCAGTGCAGACACATCAAGTCCAATGTCATACTTGGTGATGGATATCCAAGAACGACTTCGACTCCAGTAACGAAGAACTTCAACAACCATGCAGCTGGACACCGACTTTCAATTACCAAATTTTATCGGCCAAATGAATGGAGAGACCATTGATTCCTTGATCCAGACCCTCTCCACTTATTTAAAAACGTTGCCTGAGATGGGAGAGGCCACCAAATTGCAGATAGCTAGTCTTCAACTAGAAGGAATCACCCAAACTTGGTGGGACACACACTTGGATAGCGAAATTGATCGTCGAGCTCAGTACTTCACCATCCCTGACAAATGGTCACATTACTTCATGCAATACGTCCTATTAGGCATTGAGAGAATGTTTCTACGCTCCAGGATACCTTCATAATTTACTTGCAAAGTTTTTACAACTCTACCATCTTTCCAATCAGTCATTTCAAGGCTATATCGATGTCTTTTGCAAGTTGTGCATCTATATACATGTGAGTGAACCAGACGAGGTATTAATCATCAAGTTCAATTATGGTTTACTATTACCTCTCCGACGGGAAGTAGATCTTTTTGGCAATCCTTCTCTGGACAAGGATTTATTATGGGACTTGGGCGTAGAACGAAAGGTAGCTCCTCGCACCACATTCCCCAATTATCACACCTCCAATGCTACTCCACCAAATCCCCAACCGAAACCTCACTTAGCTTCTTCCTCCACATCCAAGAATTCATTCTGATGTACTTTTCACAAAACCAACTACCACCAATCTACGGACTATCACGCTCTTAAAAATATCTGCAACAATAATACCTTGATGTCCAAGGTCAATTCAATATATTTGACCAAACCCCCAGAGACCATTTCCCTTGACAACCCCACTGAAGCCAACGCCTCTCTCATTTTCATGACAAAACCATAACCAGGTCACCCTAACATTCCCCTCTTCACTCACAACTGCCAAATCAAAACCGAACTAGCCACTTTCATTCTCGACAATGGCAATCAAAAGAATATCATTTCATAATATTTAGTCCAACATCTTAAACTCCCCACAACCCCACACCTCGATCCTTATCATATTGGATGGGTACAAAAGGGCATTCCTCAAATTACTATTGTTATATGATGCTCTAACACTTTATCCATTGGTCCTTTCCATGAAATTATGACCCGTGACATCTCCTCATTAGATTGTGGTGATCTCCTTTTCAATCTTCCTTACCAAAAGGACCAACAAGCAGTGTATCAAGATAAAACTCATCATTACCATATTAAACACTCTGGACGCACCTATGTACTTACTTCCTGATATGTCACGTCACCACCATCGTGAATTGATACCACAACCACTCACCATGTCATTAATACCCATAAGGCCTCGATGTGTTTAATATGACCTCTTAAACCTGATAACCTTACTAACCTGCCCCTCCCCCCGAGAGGTTTTTCCACTACTACATGAATTTTCATATGTGTTTCACCCACCAACCAGACTCCCACCATCCCAAGACATTTCACATTCCATCGATCTGATACCGGGCACAACTCTACATAACACACCCTCCTATCGCCTGGATCCCAAGGAGGCCATCAAAATAGAATGAAAAATTGGCCAACTTCTTGAATCCGGCCACATTCAACCTTCCTCTTCCCCTTCTGCCTCTCCAACCTTCATTATTCCGAAGAAAGACACTTCAGAATGGTGTCTTGTTACCGATTACCAAGCCCTGAACAAATCCACCATTAAAAATTGATATCCACTACCCCGGATCGAGATTTCCTCGACAATCTGCAAGGGGATCTTTCTTCACAAATATGGTTCTGACTTCTAGATTCCATCAAGTGCCCATGCAACCAAGTGATATCTCGAAAAAATATTTCAAGACTAAGTTTAGTCTTTATGAATGGTTGGTTATTACTTTTGGCTTGACCAATGCATTGGCCACATTCATGAGCTTCTCATCAACGACATTTTCCAGCCACATCTCGATAAGTTCGTCATTATTTATCTTGACAATTTTTTTATTTTTAGCAGCTCATGGGAGGAACACATGCAACATGTGCGCACAGTATTGGTGTTTCGTAGACAACATCAACTGCAAGTGAAAGAGAAAAAATAATATTTTGCACAAAGTTTGGTGCAATATTTAGGATTCATCTTCCTATGGGTGCAATCAATTTCTGCATGCCTATCAAATCTTGATGCAGAACACCAGTTTGATAAATTGAAGTGAATCTTATTCTCTGTGGCAATCCTCCGCTTTCTAGACATGGTCCAACCATTCGAAATTGAGTCAGATGCTTCCCAATTTGTGATTGGTGTTGTACTTAAACAAGGAGGTCATGTTATAGTCTACCATTCAAAGACACTATCGACCACAAAGCTCAACTATAGTACTTATGACAAAGAATTTTATAGCTTGGTCCAAGCACTGAAGAAATGGTGCCATTATATTTTTGGAAAAGAGATGATCCTACACACGAATCATCGTCCACTTATATTCATCAAATCATAGAGTAAGATACAAGAATAGTGACATCTAAAGTGGGGAGCATATATCCAACAATTTCACTTGGTTATTAAATATAAAAGGGGAATTGTGAATAAGATGAGGGTAAAATCATGAAGTTGGGTAACACTTTTGCTTGTTTTATGACAAAAAAAACTGTATTTTCACAAGTTCTTCAACTTCTGGCATACAAAAGTATTTTTTTTATTTAGAATTTCACTTTACAGTAAAAACAAAACTTGTA
>SNQJ01S0011034.1:48983-62401 GCA_010110895.2 Picea sitchensis
CCAATATTTTACAAGATTATATAATTGACTAAAATATTCGCCAAAAAATTATATATACATTTTATATTATTGATAAAATAGCCCTCAATTTTTCCTATGTATCATGGGGATTCGCCCATTTATTATAAATATAAATTTAGGGGGGGTTCTTAAAATCACCCTTGTTCCATACTTATAATTTCTCATTTCCATTCAAGCATGGGTAGGGGTTGTAATAATCCTACTAGATGTTGATGTTCAACTTTAACTTGTTGACATTCTATGCACTTAGCTAAGTACTCAACAATTTATCCTTTCATGTTAGGCCAATAAAATTCCTTTCTTAACATAGTAATTATTTTTTGATAGCCAAGATGTCAAGAGTAATGATTTGTATGTAATTTGTTCAGTATTAGTAATTTTTTTTTTTCTTCAGGTATATACAAACTATTTTTATACATCAACAATCAATTTTTAGTAAGTCCGAAGTTCGATTTTTCAGTTTCAACTTGATTTTCTGTCAATTTTGATTTAATACTTTGATATTCTATACCCTTTTTAGACGCAATCTTCACTTTTTACTCTAAATATGTTTCATTATTAATTCTCGTAATTGTACAAATCAAATTTTGTATGTTTTCTCAAGGAGTCAACTACACTATTTTATTTTCTCTTTATATCTCTTATTTCAAAATTGTATTCACTCAATAAGGATAAGCACCTTCCTTGTAGAGTGTTGAGATTATTTTTATCAAATAGGTACTTTAAATCGATATTGTTCGACATCAATAAGAATTTTCATCCTTTCAAATAATGTCTGCACATCTTTAGTGTGTGTATTATCGCAGCTAGTTCTAATTCATGTGTTACATGATGTCTTTTGTGTTCCTTAATCTTCCTATATTCATAAGAAATTGCATTATTATCCTACATTATTACTCCTTCCAGTCCTTCAATCCATGCATCCATGCATATAGCAAAGTCCTTATATGGATCTGTTATTTTTAGTTTAGGAGTTGTTGTTAGGAGATGCTTTTGTTTTTCAAAACTTTTGGCAGTAGCCTGCTATACCCATAAATGATCTTATGTCTAAAACATGTTGTGGAATAATACAATCCATAATGGATTTTATTTTCTCAGGGTCAATAACTATTCCTTCTTTAGAAAATACATGTCCTAAATATTGAATTTTGTCCCTATGAAAATCACATTTACTAAGTTTAGCATATAACTTCTATTCTTTCAATATTTGTAGAACTATTCTTAAGTGTTCTTCATGATATTATTCATTCTTTAAGTAGATTAGTATATCGTCGATGCAGACTATTAGAAATGTATCTAAGTATATACTTATAATACTATTCATTCGACAAATGAATGAAGTTTGGGCATTTTTTAACCCAAATTATATCACTACAAAATCATAATGCGCATATCGCATCCTAAAAGATGTTTTGTATATATACTCTCCTTTAATTCTTGCTTGATGATGTCTTTCTTGTAAATTGATTTTTGAAAAGACTGTTGCCCCACATACATGATCAAATAGATCATTAATGTAGGGTAAATGATATTTGTTTTTAATTGTCATTTTATTAAGTTGTCAATAGTCTATACATAGTCGTAAGTTTCCATATTTCTTCCTGACAAATAATATCGATGCTTCCCAAGGAGATAAAGTTGGTTGAATACAAGTTTTGTCTATTAATTCTTGAAGTTGATATTGTAGTTCATTAAGTTCTAAAATATTCATCTGATATGGATTTCCTCATACCAGCTTCCCCACTTATCGCACCTCGAGTGTTACTCCACCAAATCCCCAACCAAACCCTCACTTAGATTCCTCCTCCACATACAAGAATTCATTCTGGTGTACTTTTCACAAAACCAACTACCATCGTTATGCAGACTGTCGCATGACTAAAAATATCTGCAACAATAATACCTTCATGGCCAAGGTCAATTCAATAGATTTGACCAAACCCCCAAAGACCATTTCCCTTGATAACCCCACCGAATCTGACCCCTCTCTCATTCTCATGACAAACCATAACTAGGTCACCCTAACATTCCCCTCTTCACTCACAACTGCCAATCAAAAATGAACTAGCCACTCTCATTCTCGACAATGGCAGTCAAAAGAATATCATTTCACAACATTTAGTCCAACATCTTAAACTCCCCACAACCCCACACCTTGATACTTATCATCTTGGATGGGTACAAAAGAGAATTCCTCGAATTACTATTGTTATATGATGCGCTATCACTTTCTCCATTTGTCCTTTCCATGAAACTGTGACCTGTGACGTCTCCCCATTAGATTGTGGTGATCTCCTTCTCGATCTTCCTTACCAAAAGGACCAAAAAGCAATGTATCAAGATAAAACTCATTAGTACCATATTAAATAGGCTGGGTGAACATATGTACTTACTTCCTCATCTGTCACATCACTACCACTGTGAATCGATACCACAACCACTCACCATGTCATTACTTCCGATAAGGCCTCGCTATGTTTAATTTGACCTCTTAAACCTGATAACCTTACTAACCCAACCGTCACCCCCCAAGAGGTTTTTCCACTACTACATGAATTTGCATATGTGTTTCACCCACCAAACATACTCCCACCATCCCAAGAAATTTTACATTCCATCGATCTCATACCAGGCACAACTCTACCCAACGCACCTGCCTATCTCCTGGATCCCAAGGAGGCCATCGAAATAGAAAGACAAATTGGTCGACTTGTTGAATCCGACCACATTCAACCTTCCTCTTCCCCTTGTGCCTCTCCAACCTTCATTATTCCCAAGAAAGACACTTCAGAATGGCATCTTGTTACCGATTACTGAGCCCTGAACAAATCCACCATTAAAATTGATATCCACTCACCCATATCGATATCTCCTCGACCATCTGCAAGGGGATTCTTTCTTCACAAATATGGTTCTGACTGCTAGATACCATCAAGTGCCCATGCAATAGAATGATATCTTGAAAACATCTTTCAAGACTAAGTTTGGTCTTTATGAATGGTTGGTTATGCCTTTTATCTTGACCAATGCACCAGCCACATTTATGCAATCTCATCAATGACATTTTCCATCCACATCTCGTTAAGTTCCTCGTTATTTATCTTGACGATTTTTTGGTTTTTAGCATCTCATGGGAGGAACACATGAAACATGTGCGCACAGTATTGGCGTTTCTTAGATAACATGAACTGCAAGTGAAAGAGAAAAATTCATGTTTTGCACAAAGTTCAGTGCAATATTTAGGATTCATTGTGGAATCTACAGGTGTACGCCTGGATCCCACACGGGTGAAAGAAATTTTTGCATGGCTAGCACCAACATCTGCCCATATTCTTAAAATATTTATGAGAGGCATCAATTTCTATCGCAAATTTGTCTACCATTTCTCACAGCTGGATCATCCATTGTAGCAGTTAACAAACAAGGAAAAGTTTATATGGTCTTTTGATGCAGAACACCACTTTGATAAATTGAAGCAAGCCTTATTATTTGCGCCAATCCTCCGCTTTCCAGACTTGGTCCAACTATTCGAAATTAAGTCAGATGCTTCTCAATTTGCGATTGGTGTTGTACTTAAACAAGGAGGTCATCATGTAGCCTACCATTTAGAGACACTATCGGCCGTAAAGCTCAGCTACAGTACTTATGACAAATAGTTATATAGCTTGGTCCAAGCACTGAAGAAATGGTGCCATTATATTTTGGGAAAAGAGACGATCCTACACATGGATCATCATCGACTTATCTTCATCAAATCACAGAGTAAGATACAAGAATAGCGACATATAAAGTGGGCATCATATATCCAACAATTTCACTTGGTTATTAAATATAAAAGTGGAATTGTGAAAAGGATGATCGATTTATTAAGAAAACCACCAGGACAAGTGATGAATATCTTAGCAGTTGGATGTGCATCTTATGATAGTTGGAAAGACATGTATGAAGGAGATCCCACTTTTAAAGAAATATAGTTAGCATTACAACAACCCACAGTTATCAATCATAAACCATTTCTATATTACACCACTCTGGAGGGATGGATATATCGCCTCAATCAAATGTGTGTGCCACAATCAGAGGACCATTTTATCGCCATCACGGAAGTGCATGTTTTCTCTTGTGGTGGTAACTTCAAGAATGCTAAAACACTCCTAAACCTCCAATGCCACTTCTATTGGCTTGCTATGTCCAAGCAAGTTGATAGTTTCATTAGAGCTTGTTCTCTCTTCTCACAAAGGAAACCATCTAATCGCAAACATGGTATATATCATCCCTTTATTATCCCCTCTTTCCCATGTGAATTGATTTCTATGGATTTCCTGAGTGGTCTCCCGACCACTTTCCACAAGCATGATGCAATTTGGGTGGTGGTATGTCGGTTCTCCAAGATGGTGCTCTTTCTCCCTTGCCATAAAACAACTTCTTCCATGCAAACAACTGAACTATTCATCCAACGTGTTTCACCACATTTTGGCCTGCCTAGTAGCATCATTTTTTATCGCGAATCCTGATTCGTTAGTTCCTTTTAGCATACTCTATGGTCCTTACTAGGCTTCCAACTTCGAGATTCCATGACATTCCATCCATAGACCGACAGACAAAAAAGGGTGGCCAGTCATACATTGGTACATGCTATGCACAACTTCTTCATAAAAAATAAGCAATGGGATGCTTATCTTCACATTTTACAGCATGGATACAACAGAGCTACGCATTATTCCACAAGATTCTCTCCATTCGAGGTTTTCTTGGGATTCCAACCACTTTCACCTACCAAGATGCCACTCCATTTGACTCCTTCAAGTTCAATGCACCATCAACGAGACCAACAGACCGATCAACACTTCATTCATAATTTAGCACAGCGACACAAGCAAGCGTCTGACTCCTTACATGCAACATCATGATAAACACAAAATCACATTGCAATTCTAACCAGGAGACAAAGTTTGGCTGCAAATGGACAAGCAATGCTTGAAAGGGCGTCACCATAAGCTTCAGCCATTGTGATATGGGCCATATACATTTTTGGATCGCATTGGAAAAAATCATTATCAGTTAGATATTCCACCACATTTGGGGATTCATGACATGTTAAAAATCAACAATCTAAAACTATTTGAGCCACCACCTCTTGAGGAAACGGTCATTGTCCAACACCCAATGGACAACATTCCAAATTTTCAACCTCCTTTATTGCATGATCAAATTATCGATAGTAAGACCAGGATCACCCGACACCAACAAAATGCTTCCTATATAGTAGGTAGATGGGGACAAACTCGAGCACACGCCAAATGTATGACAACAGAGACAGTGCAACAAAGATTTGTTGAGTTGTTGACGAAAAAAGGGATGCTTCCGGATCTAAACAGGGAGGAATTGTACTAATAAGGAAGGACATCAACCTTCCTTAGAGAGTGCACAATAGATTACAAGTCATTTACAACAAGCAAGGGGAGATGGAGAAGTAATGCTATGTTAGTTTTTTGTTCGTTGTCAGCATCAGTGAGTCCTTTATTGTAATAAAGCATTCTCTAATCTAAGTAAATAATGGCGATGTCTACTTTAGTGAATAGTTAGTTGTGCTAGTAAACGTTGCGGGAAAATTTCCCTTGCCAATTTGATTGCGCAAAGAAATGCAGAAGAATAAAGCGACATTTAAGGTTTGTATAAGATGGCCTGGATTGTTTAAGAGGAGAGATAATTCTCTAATATGATTGATGAAGTTTTTCTGAATGCTGCATTTGATTTTGCTGAGACGAGTGAGAGAGAGAGAGGAGTGTGTTCTCATGTTTTCATTTTAATGTAAGTGAGTGTTAGAGAGAGAGAATGTGAACCAAAGGAACTCGTGTGCATCTCTAAGTTTTCATGTTGCACATATGATCAAGTCACCTTTCTCAACTCGTGGGTGGACCGCATAAAACGCTAGGCAAGGCATCGACCTCCTGTAGCAACATTTTTATTTTTGTCTCTCTGTTGTGTTATTATCTCTAAGGTGATCACTAATATCTGAGTACATCCCTCACTTATATCTAGCAATGCATCCTTCAAAAAATTTGAGCATCTATTGTAGAAGACTCCCTCAAAAGAAGATCTTCTTTCACAATCTCATCATACCATATTGGGATGAGAGATGGGGGGTATTGACCCAACCATACAACCCAATTTTCGACATTCATTTCATTGTTTTGGCAATATTGTAGCGGAAGATGAGGGTTCCTTCTTGTTTGAGTTTATTAGGGATCTAGGGTTCCACCTCTTGTTTTCGAGCTTTCTCTATCGTGAGCTTGGATTTGTTTTGTCACATACCTATACTATCTCTTGATTCTTCCCATTTCCGTACAATGCTCAAGATTCACTCGGTCATTTGGGAGCTTCAACGTAATCCTGGTTAGTTCTTCTATCTTTAATTTGATATGTGATATTGTAATTTATTTAGAGGGTTCCATTACTGTAGTTGTCGAAGGTGTTTATTTTCTATCTCTTGTTGAAGGTCATATGCACATTTTCTTTATTTTGTGTAATACTCATATTACTGTCACTTTCATGACCTTGCCTTGTTTTTTGGTTTGGAAACCTTACATGCCATTCTGGGAAATGAATGTTCTAGTTACCTTGTGCTTCTTATATATATATATATATATATATATATTTTGGATACTTTAACTAATGACTGGCCCTTTTTTCTATGTGAGGGTACACATCAGAAAGGAAATATGTCTCTCATTGGTTCAAACATTCTTTTGAGTCCCATTTTGGGTACAAGTTACACCTGGTAACAAATTCATACTCTAACTCTTCGTCATTTTCCTTATAAAAGTTTTGGTTTCCTTTTTTAATAGTTTCATATCAATGCAGGTGTGTTCAACCAAACTGGTAGGGTTCATCCTCAATCAACTTTCCCCAAAACCTTGTAAGTTTACCTTGAGTGTTTTTATTTTCTAGTTTTGATAATTTACCATATGGAGGTGCCACTCTAATTTTTGCATTTGAAAACCTTGTGGAAGGTAATGGATATGGTTTCTCTGCCAGGGTGTTCAACTTTGAGAGGTAACTTGGTTTCTAAAGTATAACCTAGATATGGATGATGGTTTTTTACCATCTCCTATGTTCGAATTAGTGGGATAGTTACTTATCCTAGCTCTATCATCTATTTTTGTATATTTAAAAAGTTAAGAAGTGTATTTGTTCTTTCCCCTGAATTCTGTTTGCAAAGATTCTCTGAATGTATCGTTGCGTATGAGGGTTCTATTAAACTTTTTTCATTTAAAACTAATATTGGGCTAATCCCCTATGTATGTTAAAATGGATTTTACTCCCTTCAATTTACAGAGTTAGGTCGATAATGATGTAGCTCTGTTAACTATTTATTAATGGAAAATTTTCCTTTTCTTTTTTCAGTTTATAGTTGTCAGTTCTTCGACCCTTTACTTTCCATGGTGTTATAATTTTCTTAGTTTCCTTTTTATTTAAAGAGTATTACATAAATTATCATTCTCGTTTAAACTTGTCATTATGTACTTAGTTGTTGATACCATTAACCTTATTTTTACATTCTAGATTTTATTCATGAAAACAAAATTATCGTTTAGCATTTATACTCTTGGTTGTTTTTCCACTTATATAGTTTTCATCTATGTATATATACTCTATAATTTCCTTCATTGCAATAGAATTATCGTTTTAGCATATGGCATGTTGGTTGCACTTCAATTTACATAGTATTCCTCTGTGATATAATTCTATTTATACTTTCCACAATTGAACCTGATTGTGGATATAATCGATACTTTATAATATATCATGGAAACCATATATTGAAATGAAATAAGTGACAACCTTTAATCTCTAGTTAGATTTGAATCATTAAATATTTAACCATAATTTACAAATAAAACATCAAATTTACTCGAATATACTATCTCATAATTACAATTGAACAATAAAATAACCAGAATATAATATCCACTGATTACTAAAGGAACAATAACTCAATCCATAACATAATGGAAGAAAAACATGTAACTGAGAATTCCTTAGAGGAAAACACACGTCAAGTGGGTTGTTCCTCTCAACCTTATATCAAAGTTTCCACATATTCCCACTCTATCACCCCTGATCTAAATCTTGATCCAATAAACTGTCCAAGTGACTTGTTGTAGTTCCATAGGGTTATAAGAAATACATGAACATTTATCTCTTTCATGTAATTATTTCGGTATCCCATTATCCTTTTTATCTTTTCTTTTATAATATTTTCCTACATCTTTGACATTTGTACGAGCCTTCTTCTCATTGCCTACATGTCAACTTGATTTTTTCTCATTTAACACCTGTCATTCTGATTTTTACACATGTTCCTAAAAAACTGAGATCTTGTTTCACTTTTGTTGAGTTAACTCAACAAATATTTACCACGTGTCCCCCTTCTGCTATCACTTGGTAGTTCTCTCTGGATGAACAAATTTACTCTTCTAATAATCCTACTTCACGTGTGCTTTCTTTTTTCTTTTCTTTTTTATTAATAAAATAATAGCTAAAACAAGAAGTTTTGAATTATATCACTAGGATAAATAAGGTGTTGATAACAAAAGAATACAAAATAATTGAGTTCAAAATTTTTGGGTATCACATCCACCACCCCTTAGAACTTAACTATCTAATTTTGATCTGGCTCATTCTCGAACATAAATGGATGTGACTTCTACATATGATCCTCCATTTCCCATGTAGCCTCTTTTGGACTAAGGTGCCTCTACTGCACCTTTACATGTCCAATGGATCGATTCCAGAGTGTAAGCTCCCTCCTGTTGAGAAAATGATCTAGATATATTGGGATATTCCACTCCATAACATGAGTAGGATCATGTATATATTATTTTAATAAGGAAACATGGAATATATCATGTACCTTTACCATGGTTGGAAGTGAAATATGATAGGCTGCAAGTCCTATTCATGCAAGCACTTCAAAGGGACCACAATATCTAGGAGTTAATTTAGTATACTTTCCCAATCTTAAATAAATCCTTTTGGTCTTACTCTTATATACACATGGTCTCCAATATTGAACTTCCTTGGAGTTTTGTCGAAGTTTGCATAGATTTTCTTCCTGTCATGTGCTAATTTCAAATTCTGTTGTACCTTCTTTATTGTTAGTTCCATTTACTTTAACATTTCAGTATCATTAATCTATTTACATGATTACTCAAGGAAACATGGTTATTACATTTTATTCCATAATGAATTTCAAAAGGACTAAGTGTACCTGAAGCTTGGTAATGATTATTATATGTGAATTCAACCAAATGTATATATTCTTCCCATTTGTTTGTTCTATCCATAAAATACATTATGAGCATGTATTCTACTATTTTATTAGTTCTTTCAATTTTCTCATCTATCTGAGGATGGTAACCAATGGTAAAGTTTAATTGTGTGTCTAATCCTTTAAATAGGGCTTTCCAAAAGTTTCCTGTAAATTTTGTATCTCTATCTCACATTATAGTTTTAGGAATTTCGTGTAGTCAAAAGGTTTTCTTCATAAATATATATGCTATGTTAATGGATTTTAAGTGGATTTAAATAGTATGAAGTGTGCTTCTTTACTCAATTTATCAACAAAAAACATTATAGAATCATTATCTTTACTACTTTTAGGAAAACCTGATATAAATTCCATACTTATAATTTCTCATTTCCATTCAGGAACCGGTAGGGGTTGTAATAATCCTACTAGATGTTGATGTCCAACTTTAACTTGTTGACATTCTATGCACTTAGCTAAGTACTCAACAATTTCTCCTTTCATGTTAGGCCAACAAAATTCCTTTCTTAACATAGTAATTATTTTCTGATAGCCAAGATGTCAAGAGTAATGATTTGTATGTAAATCGTTCAGTATTAGTAATTTAATTTCCTTTGCTTTAGGTATATACAATCTATTTTTATACATCAACAATCAAATTTTAGAAAGTCTCAAGTTTGGTTTTTCAATTTCAACTTGATTTTCTATCAATTTTGATTTAATACTTTGATATTCTATATCCTTTTTAGACACAATCTTCACTTTTTACTCTAAATATGTTTCATTATTAATTCTCGTAATTGTATAAATCATATTTTGTATCTTTTCTCAAGGAGTCAACTGCCCTATTTTATTTTCTCTTTATATGTCTTATTTCAAAATCGTATTTGCTCAATAAGGATAAGCACCTTCCTTGTAGAGTGTTGAGATTATTTTTATCAAATAGGTACTTTAAATCAATATTGTCTGACATCAATTAGAATTTTTGTCCCATGAAATAATGTCTCCACATCTTTTATGTGTGTATTATCACAGCTAATTCTAAGTCATGTGTTACATAATGTATTTTGTGTTCCTTAAGCTTCCTATATTCATAAGAAATTACGTTATTATCCTACATTATTACTCCTCCCAGTTCTTCAATCCATGCATCCATGCATATAGCAAAGTCCTTNCCTTATATGGATCTGCTATTTTTAGTTTAGGAGTTGTTGTTAGGAGATGTTTTTTGTTTTTCAAAACTTTCTTGGCAATTTTCAAACCATATAAATTTTGTTCCTTTCTTTTGTAGGGATGTTATATCATGCACAATCTTTGAAAACCATTAAATAAACTTTTGTTAATAGCCTGCTATACCCATAAATGATCTTATGTCCAAAACATGTTTTGGAATAATCCAATCCATAATGGATTTTATTTTCTCAGGGTCAATAACTATTCCTTCTTTAGAAAATACATGTCCTAAATATTGAATTTTGCCCCTATAAAAATCACATTTACTAAGTTTAGCATGTAGCTTCTATTCTCTCAATATTTGTAGAACTATTCTTAAGTGTTCTTCATGATCTTATTCATTCTTTAAGTAGATTAGTATATCGTCGATGAATACTATTAGAAATTTATCTAAGTATATACTTAGAATACTATTCATTAGACACATGAATGAAGATGGGGCATCTTTTAACCCAAATGATATCACAACAAACTCGTAATGCCCATATCACGTCCTAAAAGATGTTTTGTATATATCTTCGCCTTTAATTCTTACTTGATGATATCTTTCTTGTAAATCGATTTTTGAAAAGACTGTTGCCCCAAGTACATGATCGAATATATCATCGATGCAGGGTAAAGGATATCGGTTTTTAATTTTCATTTTACTAAGTTGTCAATAGTCTATGCATAGTCATAAGGTTCCATATTTCTTCCTGACAAATAGTATCGGTGCTCACCAAGGAGATACACTTGGTTGAATATAATTTTTGTCTATTAATTCTTGAAGTTTATATTGTAGTTCATTTAGTTCTAAAATATCCATCTAATATGGATCCTTTGAAACTGTCACCACTCCAGGTAGTAAGTCTATAGAGAAATGTATATCTCTCTTAGGAGGTAATCCATGAATCTCTTGGAGTACACCTTGAAATTCTTGTAATATAGGAAAATTTTCTACATCTTTCTTACTTTCTTCTTTTTCATTATCTAATACATGAACAACAAATACTTTGCATCCCTTACAAACAAATATTTTAATTTGCAACGATGGCATCTTTCTAATACTAATGGTTCTTGCTATTCCTAATGTTTTTCATAACAATTTAGAATTACCTTATATTTTCTCACTAGTCCATGATGATTAATACATCATATGATCCTAGTTGTAAAACATTCAAATATCCTTGAGTTTTAACACCATTCATACTAATTTCACAACCTTTAACAAGATTTTTAACTTTCCTTTTTGTTAATGTAGAAAGTTGTACTAGACATGCCTTTTCAAATTTTTATTTTCATAGTTTACAAATTTCTACTATCTTCAGTGAAACATAACTTAGACTAGCACCTTGATCAATGAAAATGGAAATTGGTTGATCATTCAACATACCTTCTACTTCCACCATGGAAGCTTAATGATCTACTTGTGTGTTCTCCAAGGTTGCACTAATCTTTGGGGAACTCCTTGCTATTTCACCAACTATAGTATCTTATCGAAATGTGTGTATATTTCTATTGTTTTTTTTCCTGTGAGGACAATCCTTAAAGTGACCTGGTTCGCCACACTCCCAACATTTACTAATTCCTTTTGGGTAGTCTCTTTTTTATAAAATTTTGTTGGTTTCACATTTTTATTATCATACGGGTTATAGGGATTATTATTTCAATAGTTATTTCCCTCAAATAGATTAGAAATTTGCTACAAAATTATTTCATGTCTAAATTTCACAATTTAATTTCATAAAATTCCTTGGCCTTACATTCATAATTTTTTTCTGATAGACATTGTTTCTTAAAATATCTTTTAAAAGTATTCCAAGTGATTTTACGGTCCTTAATATTATTTACCTTTTTTATATATTACCACCAAATATTTTCCTTCTCTATTTTTTCATGTCGTAATTTGAATGGTAGTATCTAACCTCCGTAGTGTTAGAAAAACAGGACTGCAGAGAAATAAAATAAAACAAATGCGGAAACAAAACATAGAAGATACACAATACAAGAGAGACATAGATTTATTTGGTTCACCCAGTGTGGGCTATGTCCACCAGATAAATTGCCAGGTCCTTTCTTTATTATTATCCAACAAAATGAAGGGATACAACCTACAACAAAACCCATTGTAACTTCCTCTTCTTTCTCTTCTCGTCTCCTCTCTCAAAATACAATAATTGTCAACCTACATAGCCGCAATACATTTCCCTCATAAAAGAGGGTTGCCTTCTTGGGAAAAAAACCCTAACATAATCTCTATCGTTAGATGTGTGACCTTATAATGAACGGTCCAAATTTACAATGAAATTACAATATACGTTTACAAGGCATTTTTTGCTTCGCTGGCTTCGCCCCTAAACCCCCACTAGAGGCCCGCTTGCCCCCAGACCCCCTAGCCGGGGGGATATCCCCCACAGACCCCGCAGAGGGGGTACCCCCCTTCTGCACTCCCCCACGTGGAAGAGTGTACATACTTCTGAGGTGTAAATACTTCATGGGGTATAAACATGACTGAAAGTAAAAGACCTCTAAATCAGGAAGATAATTAGGCTCCACAACCAACAATCTCCCACTTGGAGACTGATCTCAACAACTCCACCACTGCTGTATATGCTAGACTCTGAACCTTCTTGGACCTAGCAAATTTCTCATCTTCATATTCATTCTTGAAGACCAACTGAAACTAAGCAGGAGCTTAGTTTCTCCCTGGTTACTCCCTTTGTTAACATGTCTGCAGGATTCTGTCTAGTGTATATCTTTTCCAGATTCAATTGTCCATCTTCCAAGGTGAATCGTATGAAGTGGTACCTCAACTATATATGCTTAGTATTCGAATTGAAGGATGATTTTTTTGCAAGGTGAATGGTACTCT
>SNQJ01S0011034.1:66363-80500 GCA_010110895.2 Picea sitchensis
GGGGGCTTCGTCCCCGAACCCCCACTGGGGGCCCACTTGCCCCGAGACCCCCCAGCAGGGGGGATAGTCCCCCCGGACCTCACAGAAGGGGTACCCCCCCTCTGCACTCCCCCGCGTGGAAGAGTGTACATACTTCTTGGGTGTAAATACTTCATGGGGTATAAACACGGCTGAAAGTAAAAGACCTCTAAATCAGGAAGATAATCAGGCTCCACAACCAACACATAGGTACCCTAGTTAGAACCATTATTCACATTCATTTCCCTTGTTTTTATTTCCCATAGGCTAAAGAAGCCTCTTGTAACCCTGCCATGACATGACATTGAGATTCATTTTCCTATCTTAATCTATATTTTGGCCATATCTCGAGGGGATTCTCACAATTTACATATTTCCTAATGGGCGTTGATGCATTTGTAGTTTGCATCATTTATTCAATCGTTGCAATGTTGTTTTCTTAATCCATGCTTACAAATATTGCAATATCCTTTGACAATCCACCTCTTACATTATTTAACCTCCATTTTGCATCCATATACCCATGGAGAGAACAACTACTAAGAGTGGATCTCACTTGTGAGTACCATTTGCATTCATTTTTCCTAGGTCAGATCCATGTGCTTGGAACATAGGAGCATGTTGTTAATCCACTCATTCTCTTCAAACGAGTATACTTTTATCTATTTTTCAGACTTGTTAAAGGACATGAAAAATACACATATCAAGTACACTTCTAAATCTTTTTGGGGATTGTTAAAACTAAATGAAAAATACACTACCGAGCATACTTTATCTCTCTTTTGTTCTCATTAAAACATGAAGGAGACACTAAGAAAAACAAATAAAAAGAGAGTGGTTTTTTTTAAACATTGGTCTATTCGAAAAATGACAGCATCAGTCAATTCTACCTTGAACATGGCACCTTTTTGAGTCCTCATCATATCGCTGGGTTTTATATTCCCTAGGAGTCATCCGAGCAATATCAGTCAAAGACACTCCTTTGGATGGTTACTCTTCCAGTGATCATGGAGAGTGCCTCAATTCCTCCTACATTGTTTCACTATATTCATCCTTCTATTTTTTAGGGTTTCCAAGTCACCATTCTATCATGCTATATGTTCAAGGGAAGTTTAAGCCTAAGTCGACCATATTATTTTTTGTTGACTTTTAGAGTTGGCCATCCCTGTGTCAATTGTACCTGGTGACAATATCTCTTCACATCAACTCTTGGTGTATGTTCTGTGTCTATTAATGGGGGTACATTAAGGTCCTCCTTCAACATAACTCTTCCTATCAAGTTCAACATATTATCTAGGAGAGGGATCTAGAAACCAGCTAGTACATTGGAGTTTACATTACCTAGTGGAAATCCTCCTCACGATTGATAGTGGGTTTAAATAACTTAATCATGATCGATTGATTCTATGAGTGTTTGACATTAGATCCTCTATTCACACTTTCTATATTGTACTATGTACCATAGTGTCTGGATTCCTCATCGGTGGATTCCCTTGCGTCTATTAATGTTTTGCATCAGTGATCGATACTCAAATAGTTTATACCATGCTCGACACCAACTTTTCTATTCACATGTTTTATATTTGTATCGTGGAGGTTTGGGAGAAATACCTTGGGCTTGGCACCACATACTTCATTTGCAACATCCCCTACAAAGTTGTGATTGAGTAGATCACTTAGATATGAGAACTTTGAAGACTTCGAGGGAACTTCCCTCAGTTCTCATTGTCTTCCAGATGTATATATGTTGTGTCATATATCCACATTGTATTTTATTGCGGAAATGATCTTATTCATGGGTGTGATATTATTGATGATATTGTACTGACCCTGCCGTTATGACAACAAGTGACACAAAAAGGTAAAAAACAAAA
This sequence comes from Picea sitchensis, assembly GCA_010110895.2. Lineage (NCBI taxonomy): Eukaryota > Viridiplantae > Streptophyta > Pinopsida > Pinales > Pinaceae > Picea > Picea sitchensis. The sequence continues at coordinate 68,256 of SNQJ01S0011034.1, forward strand.
TTCTTAAGCGTCGAGAAAAACATCACAATCTAAAACAACAAGTTTGACATGCCATCCCATACACGAATGGACATTATTAAGAACCAACAACACAAAAAACACTCACACAATAGCCTAATATAGACGCACTAAACACCTCACCCTACTCATCAATCCATCAATCCCAATCCACAGGTAACATGGCGCATGAGTAATCATGCACAAACTCATCAATATCAATCAACTCCAAGGCGCAAGAGCGATTATCAATTTATACACACTTGACTTGATTATGGATTAATTTCGTCAAGGAACATCATTTTCAGATAATTAATTAGAGATTATTAGGCACTATTGTATCATAGATTAATGATCGAAAATGTTATTGTCTATTGATAACATCAACATAATCCAATCCTTAGGTAGAGTGGCATTTATTATTTTTGGGAATAAGTATCACCGAAGGTTAGTAAGTATTAATATTTACTCTATAACTAAGGTATGTTTTTCATGAAATACCATCACAAGCATCTACCTAGACTAAACCTTTTAGTTATCATGTGATTTTCAATAAAAATAAGTATCAATGCAGCTTTAAGGTATAAATGTAATTCTAGAGGTATCATTTATTAATTTGAAAAATCTTTTAACACATCACCACCAAAAGTATCCTAATACATCTTAGGTTAACATAAAAATTTAACTAAATTAGTCTTACATGAATTGGTTTATGAAATAAGAAAATAGGAATTGATACAACAATTGATTTTATATAGTGACAGGAATGCCTAGACAGAGTAAAATAAAACATTGATAACGTCATGAGGCTAAGGAAATAAATCACTCGTTTTAGTAAAGAAAAATGGTTTTACTCTGGTCAGCGCACATCGAGGTATCCCAATAACATCAAAAGATCACTTGTGGCTCTAGTCGCTTTTAAGTAGTTTAAGGTGGAGCCCTCATCCGAGAAGATAGATTGGTGCTAAATTTTTAAAGATTCGAAGGGCGAAAAAAAAAATTAGTTGTGATTATGGCCGGTGATGCCATGCCTTCCTTATCGGTATGCCATCCTCTCTCTCGAAATGAGGTCACAGGTTGAAGGTGTACGCAAAATACTTGACTCTGAAAAGTAGTGTTGGAAAAAAAAAAATTGTTCTCTAATAGTGTTGTGGAAAAAGGAAAAATCAAATCTGATGATAAATAAGAATAATACAAATTAACATGGTGATCCAAATGGGCATAGATAAAATCACTACCTTTATAATCTATAAAATACATTCGCTATATAAGTCAAGCAGTCTACATACAATCGCTTCATGTATAAAAAGGGCTGTCAAGGGTAGATTTTTTTCCCACGAATGTATTACTAATTGTTATGAAATGGTTGTCTATAAATAGTTCCATGTTGTCTATGATATCAATGTATCAATATTTCACTATGTTTTAACATACATAAACTCCTAACTGAAGACAATAAAATCCATAACTTAGAATGTCTTAAAAACAATACAGTCACTGTATACAACCATAGCGTGGTCTATTAACTAGTCTCTTGACAAATATACTGATAAACTATTAATGAATATAAAGATAAATCCTATGATATCACTGGGTAAGCAATAAGATCCATAACTAAGATTAATAGATATTGTTGTGTAAATATGATCTCTACACTATACATTATGCCATTGAGATTATTGCCCAGAATATTGTCGTTAATTACATTTGTTGTCATAATGAATATAAATCACTCTGATATGTCATTACAAAAATGCCCAGACATTTAAACGGCCGTGTTATCATAAAAAATGGTTGGGTTGAACTTAAAAATATCTGTCAATAAAAGGATAAAATCGCAGTTTGTAAAAGTATAAACAAGGGAAATTTTCACAGGTAAAAGATCACAGATTTTGGTAGGGTGAAACATCACGGATTGATGGTGTAATATGTAAATGATATGTACATAAATGTTATAAGGGGTTCATTTTCCAATCATTAATAAACTGCAAATATAAATTTGCTAATTGTCAGTTGTGAATACAATTGTTTTGCGGTCAATCTGTATTAACACCGCAAAGTATCTGCCATAGAAATGTGATAAAAAAACATAGTGTGTTCACCAAGGAGTGCATTAAATACAGATTTAAATTATCGAGGAATATACTAAAAATGCAGAGATAAAAAATTCGTGGTTGAGTGTATTGAAATGCAGAGAATATTTGCCAACAATAAAATAAAACACAGAGTTAAGTTGCCAGGAATTTATTACAATGCAGAGTAAATGAAGGAGCTTTGGTGCCAGCCATGAATACAATTTGTTGAGGGTAAGATGCCAAGAAGAGTGGGTTGAAGGCTAGGTAAGTAAGGGTGAAAACGCAAAGATTACTAAACATAGTTTTCAGATGTCATGAACATTTAGGACATAGAGGTGATATAACATGCAGAGACCAAAGCAAAGGCATAGATCAAAATGTGGAGATAAGAAGGGTAAAAAGTTGGGCAAAAATCTCCTTCGCTCATCATCCACGCACAAAAAAGAAGGGCATCAGAATCTATAGGTCGCTATGCACTAAAGTGATGATCGTCGATTAATATCCTAGCCGACTGCTCAGGCGTGGAATGAAGAACTAGGGATGAGCACGAAGTAAAAAGAAAAACTCTTCACAACCAATCAACAAAACCAATAGGACAGTCACAACGTTTAGGGATCGAATTCCAAGGGAATCAAGTCAAGCAACGAGCTTAAGGATATGGGGAAATTAAGTTCTCAATTAAAATGCTAAGTCAAATTTTTTTTTTACACAGTTAAACGTATAGAAATGAAAGCGTAAGGTCAATAATAATATACCATGTAGAATAAAAGAAAGCATATCATATCCCAAGATGACAGCTTCGAGTCATTGTACTACACGCTTCGTGTAGCTCCCACTTGCTGACCAATGAGACTTCACCGGTACCTCCCAAGCAACACTAGGTGTACTCTTCTTCCCCCTTATCCCCCCAAGGCACAAAGGGGCCACGCACACTAAACCAGAGAACAAATAGCTCCCATCTCGCCTCTCAAGTCCGAGCTACCACTCCTCATCGATCTAGGTATCCCAACTCCCACAATATAAGTCAGTCAAGTCTAAAATTTTGCAGCGTAACATTACGCATAACAAAATATATCCATCATCCTCCTCCTCCCTCCTTTATATATAATTTCTAACTCATTCCATTCCCAAATTCCCATTTAATTTATTGTTCAAAGATTTAATTAAGAAAAATCCTCCCCGTACATGTGTCACACATCCCCTTCGTTGCACCATAAATTAATTTCATTAAATATTTATTTACTCCTATTTCCCTCACCCACCTAAAAACATTCCTAGAATATCTTCTAGGTGTCCCCATATTTCCTTACAAATTTTAATGACTTACCCCTTTACTAATTTACTAGTTAAGTTCAATTTAGAAAGTTCTTAAAGGAAAGATTCCTTGCTAAGTTATTCATTCTGATTTTTCCTTATGTTTCCCTTTCTCTTTATGTTTCCCCCTTTTTCTCTTAGTTTCCTAATTCTTTTAAATTTCCCTCTTTCCCTTTTTATCTAAAACTCAAATTAGCAAGTGTAGACTTTACCCCTTTTTCCCCCTTTTTCTTTTTAGTTAAAAATTTTAATTAGCACATGTAACAAACAATAAATTTTCTTTTAAAATTTTAATCCCTCAATGTAATTTGATTTTTTATAAATTGATTGAATTTCTTACCCCCTTCTCATCACATGTTTAAATATTATTACTATTATTATTATTATTTTCACAAGTATCACTTAGACCTAGATTTTAATTTCTATGGCTCGACAACATTTTTATTAGGGAAAAAATTGTTTTTAAAACTTTCTCATCACATCATTTGTTCTAAGGCCATCTAGGTTTATTCACTTATTAGTTAACAATTCGATGTGCCCTTCATAATGCATTAGGTACTCCAACGGTTCCACTCGCTGCATTATGTTTCCTTTGCGCGACGTTCCCTTTAGGATGCACTATGTGCTCCAAGGGTGCCACTCACCTCCCTTTGTTTTTCTTGCACGACGTGCCCTTCAGGATGCACTATGTTCTCCAATGGTGCCACTCGCCTCATGACTGAATTGGTAGACATAAAAAACCCCTGGAGTTAATACTTCGTCAAGTGATATTGTGGGAGACTAAGGGCCTCTAAGAAATAAGGCCCCTGCCTTATTGCATGCCCCTTAGAATCATCATCATAAACTGTTGCAGTCTTCCCTCATGGCATCGTGAGTCTTCTCAAACTAGGTAATCGTTAACCTACAGTTCAAGCCACGATGGGAGTGCTAGTAGGTAGTGGTAGGGTTGTTGTCCACACCTCTTCCTCGACGTCTCTACTAGTCGTGCGTGACCCCTCTACTCCACATCTGATTCTGGTCGGCAAGCTATCATCAACCTGCATCATCAATGAATCATGTAAGAATAAAATCCATAATCATAACATCTAATCAGATGCAAATATTTCATATATACAACAATCAAACCCCAATAGCCCACTCCTTGACTCGATCTGGAGTCCAACGGTTTCATCGATGCCTCTGCATCCTCGAGGTCCAAAATCCTACACACTCAAGAGACTGATTCAATAACACCTATTTATATCAATACAACAAAATAACAAGTAGTCATATCCATAAGACCTCATAATCATAATCAAATGCCCAATAGTATAATAATCTGTATCACTCGCAAGAAAGTGTCCTAAAAGAATCAATTCACTCAGTGCACGCAAGAGAGGGATGTTACAGACATGGATCCATCGTATATTCTTTTGTGGCCATGAACTTGCATTTCATGTCATGTTTCCAAAATGTATTGTTTGGAGGCCATACTTTGTTACTTTTCAGAGTATAAGTATGTCTACCTAGGGGATGGCATATATATGTCTTCAACCTTTGTGTTTGATTGAAAGTCCTCTTTGACCACCAAACCTATTTTCTCTCTCCTTACACTACCTCACATGGGCATTATTTTATTATAATGTGTTTGAACCATCCATTCATTTCATAAAATTAAACATTATGGGGAATTTGTTAAATACTTTATTTATACCGTACAGGACTAGAAGGGAATCCAACAGAAAATTAAATCAGAGACACATATCTAGATTAGAATTTGGGTCCCTTTTTAGGTTTATCGTGGGTCATACATAGGAAAACAAATGATAATTGTCACTTGTCAACTATAGTGCAACCACGAAAAACATCTAAAAACTTGTATATTCATGGAGTTTGTAAGAGGAAATCAAGGGATGAGTTTGTTCTTGTGACATCCCCCAAAAATAAAAATATTTTGAAAATTTAATTTGCTAGAAATTTATTTCCATTTTTAGTAAATTCGAATTTGGAAAATTTTTGCCATTTATGGCAATTTTGAATTTTGAATTTGTTAATTGTAATAAATTATTATGACTATTACGCAGAGATTTGATTTGACCCAACTAACTATTAGTAATGTCCCTCCATTACTAAGCTTAACATATATACGAGTTTCCCAAACAAGTAAACTTAGAGTTGTTTCGCCATTTCTAGTATTTGGGTTCTCAGTCTTTTTCCTACATCAAGATCAAGCATATATATCCTTAAATGGATATTTAACAAAAAAAAAATGAGATATAACCCCTCAGATATCCGACACAGGAAATCGGTGCATAAGTAATGTTACTTTTAACAAAAGAAACCTGCGAGCAGAATCATGACCTCCATGCTTTGATTTAAGAAGCAAGTTAAGAGACACATTTTTTTTTGGAACCCAAGTACCTTTGTCATGTTGAGCAGAGGTCGGTACCTACGCCGTGAAGTGGGCATACCCGCATTCGATCATCATACGAAACATTAGTAAAGTACCGAGTAGAACTTTAAATTATAGAATCGAAAGTATAGTTTGATAACCACAGCTATGCCGAACTACTTAACTTAAGGGCCAAAAACACCACGGCCTCCAGTTTCCATTCCTGGTTTTGTAATCGACCTTGTCTGAGGGGAGAATGGTTCCTGGAACTTCTGGTGGGTACCCTCGCAACAAGAAAAGTCCCACCATTAATACAAAGATACCCATTTTTGTTACAGAATTAAACAACTACTTTGAGAGATGAAATAGCATTGTGAATCAAGAGTTCAATCTTTTATAAAAAAAGCCCTTTACGAAAAAAAAATGAAGAAAGTATGGAATGAAATCATACATATAGACAATAGAAGTTCTCTTGGAAAGTACCCCAACTAAGTAAGAGATAAATTACCAGTAGACCACCACTTTACTACAAATAAAATGCATCCATCCCAGAGGGGAACCGATACGATTGACCTTTTATTCTCCTAGAGCCTCTAGACGATGTAAGAATAAACCCTTATGTGCTACATGGAAGTGACTCCAAAAACAGTTACTAGTCACAGGGTAAGACAAAAGAAAAGAACGAGAAGAATCCCACGGGACACAAACGGTGGACGCAAAATAGGACTTTAGGTTCACAGAGGTAAAGAGCAGTGACTCTCAGTTACAACGTATTCTACAGTGGGTGTTAGAATGAAGGGAGAAAATGCGTAGACTCTGAACCTAACTACGGGAAGTAAAGGTTTTTATAATCCACACCATGAACTCTCTGGTTTTGATCTTAAGATACAACAGTTCCCTTAGAAACTTACCATGTAGTCGGATGTTGTCGCTGACTTCACCAAGGATGGTCGCAGAGGTGGTAGCACTTCCTTGTGGAGCAGTTCATAATACAGAACCCTCTCCTTCAGAGTCACAAGGGAAAAAATGAGACCGCCAAAACCTAAGAGGGATGAGTACCACTCTTTACAACACGGGAGGTACAATCCATGCACTAGGGAAAAGTTGGCACATCAGGATTGGGAAGAACAGGAGGAAGAGTCATCGAGAATAAGGTTAGTAAGACCCTAATTAATTCCAGGACAAAGCTTTAACTCCTCTTGACAGGTACACCTACCTTCCTTAAATGTTGAAGATACGAAGTTAAACAACAGTGAAACCATGACTGTCCAGTGAAACTAATCGATCACTATACTTTTGACTTTGAAGTATTCCTTCTGTTACACCAACAAGACGAGGAGGGGTAGTTAGTTTAGTTACACAGTGATTGATGCAGGACTGGTCAGGGTTCAATTTGTTATGGTGGAGACAAATTGTATCATAACTAAAATGAAACCATCAGAGAAAACACATTGATAACCACTCATAAATCACCATTAATATCCTTAGCCCATTCCTGGTACATATTACATTAGGATTTGATTTCTAATGTCAACACAGCTAGGTAGGACTACAAACAATTAATCTCAGGGTTATAAACTTTTGTACAAAGTCCAAATAGCTTGACTTTCTTAGTTAGGGAAATTGAAATTCAAATCCTAGTGTATGGGTGGATACATGTAAGTAATAATATCTGCATAGTAAGATATAGGAGTTAGGAAAAATGCTTGTATTTGATATAACGTCTCTTATGTGTTAAGTTAGTATGACAAAGGGTTACTCCAAGACAAAAGGAAATGTAAGTACCCATCATACGAGTTAATAAAATGAGGATAATTAGTGTATAATGTACCAAAGAAATATTTTTTTTTTATGATAAATTTGAGGTTCATTATAGTTCTTCATGGCATGAGTCTTGGAAATCAAATGATTTGAGTATCCATTATTCCCTAAAAGATCTATAATATCTCCCAAGCCTCTTCCAAAGATCTATATAAATAAGGAAAGTCTTGAGTATGTGGAGGAACAATCATTTGTAGAGTTATGTTGTCCAAAGACGAAGGTGTTTCTCCATTCACAACATCCACAATCAGATTTAATTGTTTGATTGAGAAGTTAGGGAGAATCAAGGAGAAAGGGGCAAAGGGGAGTGCATATTCACCAAAGGTATGATGATTGGTGTATTTATGACATTTTAAATTAATAGATCATTGGTTTTCCCTAAATATGTTTGCCTTTTATCTACAAATGTTTAGATCCTATCTCGTGTCGCATAGATCAAGATATATCTAGTATATTTGGATTTCCTAACATTAGAAGAGTAATTATATCAATAGTTGTTTGTCTCCTCATGTGCATGAAGTGGATTGCAACAGTTGGAGATGGATCTTAGGAGTTGCATCAAGGAGATATGCAACGAAAATTGTCGATTTAAAGGTATACCCACCATCCCTTTTGGTTAAAAGTAAATGAATCCACTTAGACGTAGGGAAAAGCATTAGAATTCTAGCCCACTCTCTGTCTAGGATCGATGGAAAAACCATATGGAGATCTAACTTACCATACTGGTGAGATTTCTCCACAACAATAGGAAAGGAGAGATAAGATCCCCTTATCATATTCCTCTCGAGGACCTTAAGGTGGTTGTAGGGGAACCATTGATGATAATAGAGAACAAATTTGAAGAGGTCAAGCTCATAATCCATTCAATCCATTCACCTAGTGAAACCAAAGGTAGGGAGAACATGGAGAGTGTATTACCAACTAATTTTTTAGAAGGCCTTAGGCATGTCTAATTTAGTAAGCATTCTTGATTTTTTTGTTTCCTTGAGAGAATGGATATTTTCATGTACCAAAATAATGTCACATATTATTTACTTGCCATCAACATAACCGATATGTTTTGGAGAAATCAACTAAGGAAGGAAGGGATTTAGTTGATTGGAAAACACTCTAGTAATTATTTTATATATATGAAATTATGCAATGATATTGATATGAACTTTGTTGAGGAAGGAGGGGATTTAGTTGATTGGGAAACACTCTAGTAATTATTTTATATATGAAAATATGCAATGATATTGGTATGAACTATGTTGGATCATTCGCATGCTCCTCCTTAGGAATGAGGGTAAAGAATATATAATTGGTCACAAGAAGCACCCATTGTATCCACATCGAATCTTCCAGTATCCATATCGGCTATTTAACTATATCTCAACACGTGGAAAAAGTCAATTGTGAAGCCATCTAGCCCACGAGATTTCCTTTGAGGCATGTCCATCACTGCCTATTCCACCTCATCTAGTGTAATTTCCTACAAGAGGCTTTCATTTTGGCCATCAAAGATGAGCTTGGGGATGTGTTGAGTTATCTTCTAAATGGCGTCACAGAAAGTTGGCTGAGGTTCCATCAAGAGGTTTTGGAAAAAATGCACCAACTCATTTTTCATTTATACATGTTCAACCACGATAGCTCCATTACTTTTTAAGGATGCAATTCCATTGTGTTTCTATGTTGTATTGTAAAACAATGGAAGAAATTAGAGTTCCTCTCTCCTTACTTCAACCATTGTACCCTTGAATTTTGCCACCATAGGATTTGTTCCTACACATATAGACAATCTATTTTTTGCTGGATCATAGCCTTGTGTTGGGCTTCTCTGTTCAAGTATGATGGTTTACTGAAATTGGATCATTTTTTCTCTAAGTCGTTCTTGGCTTCAATGATATTTCTAAAAACATGCTTGCTCCATTATTTTAGATGCAAATTTAGGATTTTGAGTTTTTCTTGGAAGTTGTACATCGCTGTTAACAACTATATCTTACCACCATTTATCTTTTGTTTCTTGAAAGTATTTATGGGCCAACCATAATTTCTCAAAGTTGAAGGCCAAAAAGGGCCTTCCTTCTATATTAATATTGAAGATAGTCAACTAGTGATCAAATCCTACACATTGCACGATGGTTAAATTTATGTTTAGATTATGTGAAAAGAAGGATTATAACATAAGGTACTTATCTAAATGTGAGGCTATTTGTTGCGAACCCCCTGAATGGTTGTTTCAAGAGTGGGATCCATTCTTACTCTCCACATATATCAGTTTTAGATTGCTAATAGTTTTTTTGAAATTGGCATTATCAACTTCCAATTATCCAATGACACTTGCTTTTTCTTTCCGGTAGGTGATGATTTTGAGGTCCCCTCCATTGATCCAACGTTGTTCACCTATAATTCCTTGTAAATTCTGAATTTTGTGAAGAAAATTTAACTTATGATCTAGCCTTTGGGGGTTGTAGACATCGGTGAGCTACCATAGATAGTTATACAAATCATATAGAAGTGAGCCAATATGGTGTTCTCAATAGAAAAATATTGATCTAATATTATTTCCTCGGGTTTCCATAAGATATATATCCCTTTAACCTCTCCTTTTTCATCTAATACTATATTTTTATAGCCCTTATAGCAAATCCTCACCAGGTCATGTACGGTTTTATTGATGCTTTTAATGGCAACATACAAAGATTCCACAATTTATTCTGAAATTATATTTTGTCTCCATTTTGAATTCACCTTTACTCTTACAAACAAATTTCTCGTTCAATTTATTTGTTATAAATGTATGTGTTGTTTTGAACAAATTCAAAAGAGAGGCTTTCCTAAAAAAATCATACGTATATTGATTTCATAGCATGAATACTCACTCATTTTTAAGTTGTGAAATTCGAAAATAAGATGCAAACAAGTGAAAACAATATACAAGTGGAAAATACATATAAGTTTAAATGGAAAATAAACTATATTAATTATGATGTGTATTGTGTTGGACACATTTATTTTTATAAGACAAGATTAAAGTGTCATGGATCTTGTGAATCCTAAGTTGGATCAATTGATATGGTTTTTTTTTTATTTGTAAATGATATAAGGTTTCTTATATATATTAGAAATTTCATATGGAATGATATTGGTGAACCCACTAACATTATTACACCGATAGGTGTTTCTTCTATTGAAATTGATGGTTTAATCGGTTTTTTAATTACAAATTTCAATCTAATGGCTAACAATTAATGATGCTAGAACATTCTTCCTTTTACACTCAAATATATGAATGATATTTAATGTTAATAACTTCCTTACATTTATTAATGCATATGTTTCCTTGTTTACTTTTTCACATTTACTGAATATGTGAATTACTACCCTAACCACTCATTGCCATGTTTAACTAATTAAGGATTAATCAATCTCTATACAATGTAACCCTTTCATATTCTCCAGTCAACCGCCATAATGCAACCCCAGTCACCCGCATAATGCAACTCTTTCATATTCTCCATGAGCGATGACTTTAATGAATTCATCTTTGGTAATAATAACATACATATTCTCCAGTCAGCCGCCATAATGCAACCCCAGTCAGCCGCATAATGCAACTCTTTCATATTCTCCATGAGCGACGAGTTTAATGAATATGTCTTTGGTAATAATAACATACATATTCTCCAGTCAGCCACCATAATGCAACCACAGTCAGCCGCATAATGTAACCCTTTCATATTCTCCATGAGCGGCGAGGTTAATGAATTTGTTATGGAATTTTATCATTGAAAAAAGTTATTAATGTGATTATCATTGTGCTATTAACACAAACTTCAATGTGCCTTGTTTAAGTTTTTAACTGCATTTTTTTATAATTACCAGGTGTTCATGGGCGATTCCCCTTGCATGAAAAGTCTGTTACAAGAAAGACGAGGTTACCATGTCTTCATGGGTGCTTTCGCTTGCATGCAAAATCCGTTACAAATGAGGAGAGACAAAAAACGCACTACAGTCATTTCACTATCTAGAGCAGATCATATAGTTCGGAAAATGAAATTAATGTTGATATATTTTAAAATAATTATGACATAGTTCGGCTTGACACAATATAAAAGTTGTTTAACATGGAAAGGAAGTTGTGAATCCTCCATTCTTGGGGCTTCAATGGCACAATAGCTGCAGTGGCAAAAATCTAGGTTTATTGACTGCTTGCTTTTGAAGGAAGCACAGATCTGCAGCAGAACCAGACTTGGAAGGAGGGCCTATATTTATTTTAGGTTTGTCTATCAATAATAACTAAAGATCTTTGAAAATCCACAAAAGATGTCTCATCTTTCAATAAGGTCTAAAAAATGCAACCATACTGTTCTGAAACAATCCCTCACCGTATGTATTTTCTAAGCCTTTTAGCATGCATGGTTTGACTATCTATATATTCTTTTTAGTTATATTGTTGGTTAGGACAGACACTCGAGGTATCGTACAGGGTTAAATATGTAGAATTATATTCATGGTTTGACTATCTATATATTCTTTTTAGTTATATTGTTGGTTAGGACAAACACTCGACGTATCATCCACTACTTGGTTAATTATGTACTATTATAGTTGATAAAAATTTGTTCAAATTATGAAGTTAGGGTTCGCTATACACACTCTAAATGATGCCACCATACTGTTAA
>SNQJ01S0011034.1:80604-91813 GCA_010110895.2 Picea sitchensis
AGGATCTTTCCCCTTACACTAGCTGGAAGAGCTCTTGGAAATGGCTCCTCTATTTCCCTTTCGGGAAATCTGCACCCACAATTAACTTCGAGAAATTTCCCCTTGTACTTCGGGACATCAGACTTTGCACTTTCACGAATCCGGTGGTCAAGCGCCTTGTCTCTTAATCTCTGAAACCTGAAACAATCAACACTTCACCCTTTCCCCTACCAGTTTCAGATTTCTCCTTATCGTGATTTCGGGGGGTTGCGATGTCAAGCAACTCATCCCCTCAACTCCCGAAACCCGATTTACCAAAAATCCGATGAGCTCGCAAGGTTGAATTTTCAACAGCTCTTCATTCCGTCGGGACTTCAGACTTCACAGTTTCATGAATCCTCATGCAAAGGTTTCGGGACTTCACCCCACGAAATTTCGAAATGGTCAACTAAATTGAATTCCTTGTCAAGAGTGCGCCACCTGTCCACCCTGTTGTCTTCTGTGGCACACACAATCCTTTCGCCTTCAGGACTTCACGCTTCGTGATTTCGCGAGTCTTGATGCAAAGATTTTAGAACTTCAACTCATGAAACCCCGAAATAGAAATCCATGTGTAAATCCAATGGCTCCTGTTGGCTTGAATCTATGGCTCTGCCACTCCTGAGATTGAACCTTCAGGAATAATCGCCATAACTCCCCTACTCCTCCATGAGATCTGATGACTCACGAGACTTCACTAATTCTCCACAGAAAATTCTGATTGTTCGTCTCTTTCCTTCACGAGGACTTCTGCGACTTTTTACCAAAGTGGCTTTCCAACGGTATTCAACTGCCTACGAGACAAACTTGCGACACCTTATCACTGTTCTAATGCACAAACTTCTTGTGCTTCCTTTGATGAATATGGAGACTCTATCCCTTATGAGCTTTCTCCAACTATGAATCTTGAAGAAGACGCCTGCACACACTCCTTACAGAAAATTCTATATTTCTCAAAGGAAATTAAATCCTTCGACTCTACGCACCCCCTACAACAGTAGTCTTTCAACAATTTCTCAGGTCCGCAAATCTGAAACTTTACTCGGCCTGTGCACTCCTTGCACGGCTACTGTGCCTAGCTACACTTATGTGAAAATGAGAACAATTGTTCTCTCTCCTGAGCTCTCAGATACAAACCTTTGTATCCTTTGTCAACGCACTCCTTGTGGACAACTCAACTGCACTCCTTGCAGGAACTCTTGCTCAGATAGAGAAACAATTGAAACTCATTCCTTACTCTTCCTCTTAGGTTTCAACATTCAATAAGAAATCATTCATACATAGCATAAAACTAATTGCATGACAGAAAGAGTAAAACATTTATAAGCATAACATTCAAAAATGCATACACAGAGAATATTTGAACACCATGAGTCTGAATCAAAGCTTTTTTGTATTTATCCAAAACTTCTATACATGGAATTCTTCTACACATCTCTTAGCTTCTTCTCTTCTATGCTCTATGCTCTCAATTGGCATAATCTCATTCTATTTTACAATACACAATGAGGTTGTCTATATCTCATTTCCCTCTTTCATTCTAAACTGTCTAATCTACGCATTAAATTCTATCTACTTGCATTAACTATCATAAATGCCTTCTACCTACTAAGGACGAGAGCGGATTTCTCAAGGTCCATTTACATTATACAAGTGTGCCTCCACTTGATGGTTTCATTTATGTTTTAAGAAATTTTCAAAATTTGTGTTGGGCATTCTTCTAGCTGTCTTTTGCCTCTGTGCCGACTCCCTTGAGATGCTCCTGCATCATACTCCCTCGCTTGAAAATTTTCATGGGCTCCTGTCCATGAGCTCACACACGGTCCATCCATGCTTCTGGATTTCTTCTTCGTTCTCCCAGATGGCATCTTCAACTGGATGGTCCTTCCATTTGAGAAAATACTCAAAGTATTTCTTTTGCCTTATCTTTTTGCTCACTCTTTTGTCTAGTATGTGCTCCATCTGCGACTTTTTTGCAACTGGCATCTATTTTTCCCACTGGACCTCTAGATGTTCATTTCCTATCCCTGTTTCCTCAACTTTATATGAGTACAAATATGAGATATTGAATATTGAAGAGATTTTGATCCCATTGGGTAATTCAATCTCATAAGCATTCACCCCGAATTTCTTCAAGAACTTACATGGTCTGATTTTCTTCATTTTCAGTTTATTATATGTTCCTCTCGAGAACCTTTCATTTCTCAAATGTGCGAGGATTAAATCATCAACCTCAAATTGAAGTTGTCTTCTATGTTGATCTTCTCTGCGCTTATATTCCTAGCTCGAACTCTGCAATCGTTCCTTCACTTGGTTGTGAAGTTCCTTCATCGCCTCTATGAAATCTTCTACACTAGCGTTCCTAATCGCAGTCTACTCTGAATCTCTCAACTCGGAAATTCCTCTCGGCTGCATGCCATAGACAATATGAAATATACTCTGCCGCATGCTTCTGTTAACTGAGTCGTTATAAGCAAATTCCGCCTATGGTAATATGTTGTCCCACTCGCTCTGGTGTTTTGTCACCAGGCTTCGTAGCAAGTCTCCCAAACTGTTGTTCACCACTTCTGTCTGTCCATCTGTCTGAGGATGATAAGTCGAACTAAACAACAAGTTAGTTGCTAGATTCTTCCATAAGGTCCTCTAAAAGTATCCTATGAACTTAGTGTCTCGATCCAAAACTATGCTCCTTGGTAAGCCATGAAGTCGAATGACTTCTTTGAAAAACAGATTCGCAATGTGCGTTGCGTCACTGGTTTTCTGAAATGGAACGAAGTGTGTCATCTTGGAAAATCTATCCACCACTAAAAATATTGAGTCAAACCCTCTTTGTGTTCTTGGCAACCCCAATATCAAGTCCATGCTAACTGCATCCCATGGCTTCTCAGGTATGGGCAATGGTTGATAAAAACCTACATTTTGTTTCTTTCCTTTTGAATGTTGGCAAATCCTACATCTGTCCATGAATCTTTTGACATTTGCTCACATTCCTGGCCAAAAATATGACTCATTCAATTTTGCAAACGTCTTGTCATGACCAAAGTGCTCAGACAATCCTCCACTGTGTTTCTCTTTCAGAAAATTCTCCCTCATGGAGAATTTTGGAATACTAAGTCGATTACCTTTAAACATTAATCCTTCCTGGATCAGGTATTCTGTCCATTGGCTTCTGTTTCTGAGAATTGGATTCTCAGTTGCTTCATATGCCTCTTTAAAATCTAGATCATTTCTGTACATGTCCCTGAGATCATCAAAACCCAACGTTTTGACACTGAACTCCTGCAATAGAAAACATTTCCTGCTCAAAGCATCAACAACTTTGTTAGCAGTACCAGAAATCTGTTTAATCACAAAAGTGAAAATTTTCATATATTCAACCCTTTTTACATGTCTTTGATTCAAATTCTCTTGTTGAGTCACAAACTGCAGTGCATGATTGTCACTATATAAGACAAACTCCTTCGGAATCAAATAGTGTCTCCACTTATTCAATGCCTATATAATAGCATAAAATTCCTTATCATATGTGGAGTACTTCACTTTCACTTCATTCATCTTCTTGCTGAAGTATGCTATCGGCCTGTCTTCTTGACTTAAGACTGCCCCTATTGCAAACCCACTTGCATTGCATTTCACTTGAAAGGTCTTTTGGAAATCAGGCAATACTAGAATTGGTTTTTCCGTGATCTTCCTCTTCAATAGATTAAAACTCTTCTCAGCCTCTTTTGTCCAGTGAAAAGATTTATGTCTCTTCTTCATTGTATCCATCATCGGTGAACTAATCCCATTGAAATTTCTAATAAACTTTTGGTAGAAACTAGCCAATCCATGAAAACTTCTCACCTCAAAGATATTCTTCGGTGATGGCCAATTCTTCATCACTTCCACTTTATCTAGATCGATCCTCAACTTATCTACAGAAATAACAAAACCCAAATAAATGAGATCTGTCTTCATGAATGAGGATTTCTTCATGTTTATCAGCATCTTCTCCTGTTGTAACCTCTGCATCACTGTAACCAAATGTTTCAGATGTTCAGCTTTTGTTTTACTGAAAATCAGTATGTCATCCAGATATAAATAATAAATTTTCCGATGAACTCCCTTAGGACTTCATTCATTAACCTCATGAAAGTACTTGGTGCGTTCTTTAAGCCAAACAGCATAACAAGCCATTCATACAACCCTTCGTTGGTTTTGAATTTTGTCTTCCATTCGTCACCTTCTCTCATGCGAATCTGATGATAACCGCTTTTCAAATCAATCTTTGAAAAATATTTTGCTCCACTCAAGCAATCCATTAGATCATCCATCCTTGGCAATGGAAATATATACCTGATGGTTATCTTGTTAATCGCCCTTGAGTTAGTACACATCCTCCAACCTCCATCTTTCTTCAGGCTGAATACTGTCAGAAGAGCACACAGACTCAAGCTTTCCCTAACCAAACCTTTGTCCAACAAATCCTGGACTTGTGTTTTGACCTCTTCATTCTCTTGCAATGTCAATCTGTACGTTGCTTTGTTTGGTAAACTAGCTCCTAGTATGAGATCAATATGATGACTCACGCTTCTGATCGGTGGAAATGAATGAGATAGTTCATCCACTACTATGTTAGTGAACTCTTCCAGCAGTTCCTGAACCTCTTCTGGTAAATCATGTACTCTTGTGCTGGTCAAAACAATCTTCGGCTTCCTCACCACAATGAATTGCAGTTCCTCCTTCTTCTTAACCTCGGTAAGAATTTCCTTCCCACTCATGATAAGTACAATGTTACTTATTTCAGGTTTCACCTCCTTATCCTTGATTGGAAGCAACATGTGAGTTCTCCCATTCTTCTCTAGGGTGTATGTGTTCATTCTCCCATCATGAATCACATTCCTTTCATATTGCCACGCTCTACCCAACAATAGATGAAAAACATCCATGGGAATAAAATCACACAATATATTATCATTATATCCTCCTATCTTAAATTCAACTAAACATTGTTTAGTGACAGTTACCTAATGTCCTTTTTTTAGCCATGAAACTCTGTATGGGCTTGGGTGATCAATCGTCTCCAGCTCCAGCTTTTCTACCATCTATGTAGAAATGAGATTATTTGTGCTACCACTACCCACAATGACCTTGCATACCCTATCCTTGGTCTTGCAAGCAGTCTGGAAAAGTCTGTTTCTTTGGACTGAACTCTCCACCTCTTTCTTTGGTGTCAAAAGAGCTTTTCGCATCATCAACGATCTTTCACCTTCAACATCCTCTGCTTCAACATTCTGCCTTTGAGATTTGGAAATGTGAACCTCTCCACCTTATTTGTTTTTGTCCGAACACTCATAAGACTTGTGTCCAGCCTTTCCGCATGTGAATCATGTTATCACTCAACCTATTCCTCTTCCTCTACCTCTGGTACTAGGAAAAATATTATTATCAGCATACTCTCCTCTCTGTTCGGTATGATGCCCTCTCTGTTCATCATATTTCCCTCGCTGTGAGGTTCCACCTCTCTCAATTTGAATATGAGGTTTCTTCCAGTCCTCCTTGGGTTTCTGATTTTTATCCTTGGCGACTAATTTGCCTTTGGGCTAACTTCGGCCTCGGCCTCTTTGACCCTACTTTCGTCTCAACTTCTCTTCCGCCTTTAGAGCCATCTGATAAGAATCTTCCACCGTTCTGATGGTTGTCATGCTCATTTCATCCTGAATGTCGTATCTCAGATCATTCATGTATCTCGCAACCTTTTCATCATTTCTTTCTCGATGACCTACCCTGATGTTTAGTCTGTAGAATTCGTCAGTGTATTATTTCACTGTCATCAACTTCTGCCTCAAGTTTTGCATTCTTCGAAATAGAGTAATCTGGTAATCTTTGGGAATGAATTCACCTCCATATTCGCAATCATCCTATCCCAAATCTTGATCTTCTTCTTTCCTTTGCAGCGTCTCTGAGCTTGTAGTTCATCCCACCACAATGTTGCATGTCCCTTTAATCTCGTGACAACATGTTTGACCTTCTTGTCCTCTTCGACATCTTCATAGTCAAAATATGTGTCCAGATCTCTAATCCAGTCTAGAGCTCCTCTGCATCCATATTTCCCTCATAAACTAGAATGTCCATTTTCGCTCTTGCACCCACTCTTGCAATAGTCCTAATCAGGTGTTCGTTTGCTACATCTTCGACTGCAACTTCTTCCCCTTCATGTTTAGCCTCAATTTCACTTTCGGAATCACTAAGATCCCCAGCACCGGCTGTGCATCTCTGTGTTGTCTCCATATCTTCAATTCTAGCGTATAAGTCATGCATCTCTCTCTCCATCGCTGGATCAGGCATCTACCTACCCCTTCTTCTCGGCATTTCACTGTCCTCTGGAGGATCAGGTGTTTTCCTATGCCTTCTTCTCAACAACATGGTGAATTCTCCTTTTCCCTGCTCTAGAAAGAAAAGAAACCTTTCTGGGCTCTGATACCAAATTGATGCACGTAGCCCTCCCTACCCACAGGTCGGAAGGTCATGTACACATGATCTTTCCCCTTACACTGGCCTGAAGAGCTCTTAGAAATGGCTCCTCTATTTCCCTTTTGGGAAATATGCACCTGTTGGTGCCGGAAGTCACTCCTGGATTGCTTGCAGGAGCAAAGCCCGACTCCCATCAGTTTAATGTCACGATTTGTTTTAAAGGGTGATAAAATGGAGGAAAACTCAGAAACGATATGGTATCAACTCAGAAACTAGGCCAAGCATGCATGGACGAGTGAGGTCTTGATAGAATTCAAACAGTGAGTCGTAGTAAAGGGTGAGTAGGGGGAAGACTCGCATTAGAAGAGTGCGAAGGTCTATCATAAACATCCGGTTCATAACATATTGGAGAAGAAAGCATCCAAACGCAAAATCCTTTTACATTCAAACACAGAACACTAGAGGGCACAACAATGTCACAACAAATCCTTTATCATAACAATATTGTTCAATCCACGCGAATCCTTCGACTGTGGACTCCCTGGTATGAGATGGAACATAGATGGAAAAAGAAGAACTGTTTGTCATAAACCAAGAAATCTCAAACACAGAGGCATAACCAGGAAACCAAAATATTTGCTGAAACTTTACAGTCGGGAGCTTAGCTCTACCATCGATAGATACAAAAATGGCGAAAACACCTACATATACTCAAAACAATCAATCAACAGTGGAACCAAGACAATGCATTGAAATATTTGCATCTGCATGGCTTCTGACAGTCAACCTCTGAAGGGTCGTGCAACTTAAGTCGGACGCAATCTAATTCTTTGACAGTTCCAACGGCGAATCGACGTGCCTTTAATTCATGGTCGTGCTTTCCCATTATGGAGAAGGCGATATCTAACCACCACCAACCGCTTCAATAACTGCTTCACCGAGATCGAGGATAGCCCGGCCAACTCGGCAACTTCAGGACGTGAAGGACCTCACACGCCTCCACCTGGAATAACTGACTGGCTAAAAGGATATGCGTGGAGGCCAACACAGAAGGTGGGGGGTATGGGAATGGAGTGATGGGGCTGAAACTGTGAGGACGTGAAAGAAGTGGCGAGGCGTGAGAAGGGTTTCAGGGGAGACACATGGCAGAAAACGATAAGCGGAGGAGGCACGGAAGCAGATGTGATGGACACCTTTTAGTGGGAGGTTGACGTGGAGGGAAGGAGACATAGGGTAGGTGATGTGTGGATAATGAGAAGGAAGGAATACCATGTGGACCATAGAGGGGAGGTGGATGGATGACACACGGAAGCAGGGGAGAGGTGGTTCTGGAAGGTGAGATGATGGGAGGAGGGCCCATGATGGCTAAACATAAGGAAACTGAAAAGGGTGAGACTGACCAAGCGTCGTTGATCCGGGCGCNTCCGGAATTCAATACGCGTCGTTGATCCGGGCGCACGAATCGCGACTGCTAGATCTTGAGTATTTCTTACCACGGGCGCATTATCACCCAAAACTTAGGACAAGTGGGCTTTTTAACCCAAACTTTTGCGTTCTAGCCCCCCTTCCAAGAAATATCGCTAACATCTGGCTCCATGGGGGATAGAGTCATCCCTGTGATGCTCTACGAACTCTTTTTGCAGATTCAATGCCTTTGATGTTGGGCTATGGAGTCATTTATTAGTCCGAAAAACAAAAACAAAAACAATATTTACAAAACAAAACAAAAGAGCTGACTGCAGCTCACTGAAAACACTTTTTTAAGAAATGCCCATTAACTGGGGTGCTAAAAACCTCTTTACCTTCCAGATCCTGCAACCTGTAAGTGTTGTTTGAAAATATTTCAAGGATATTGAAAGGCCCGAACCAGAGGGCATCAAATTTACTGTGTTTGCCCTTTTCCTGTCTGGGTGCATCCCATTTGAGCACCAGGTCACCCTGTTTGAATTCTTTCTTTCTGTTCTTCCTGTCAAAGGCCTACTTCATCTTCTGCTGATGATTGTAGGCTCTGTCCAAGGCCTGTTCTCTGATCTGCTGCACTTCCACCATCTGGTGAATTCTTCTAAGCACATGGTTAGGTTCCCCCTCAAAGTCCTGGAGGAGATTTGCCACAGGTAAGGCGAGCTGAGTGGGGAAAGCGACCTCTATTCCATAAACCAGTTGGAAAGGTGAGATGCCCGGTGATTTCTTTGTTGTTACCCGATCAGCCCAAAGAGAAAATTTGAGCTTTGAGTCTGAGGCCCTTTTATTGTCCTCCAGTATCCTTTTGATAAGCTTGATTAGGCTTTTATTGGAGGACTCTTCCAGTCCATTTCCTTGAGGATTGTAGGGAGTGGAGTGAATTAGTGCAATCTGGAACTGTTCACAGAATTTGACCAGAGGCTCAGACCTGAAGGGAGAGGCATTGTCAGTGACAATCCTGCTTGGGCAACCAAATCTGACTATGATGTCCTCCAAGAGGCTGATGATCACTTTGTGAGAAGTACTCCTGGTAGGGACAGCCTCTATCCATTTGGTGAAATAATCGGTTGCAGTGAGGATCCATCTATGTTGGCCACTTGAGGGAGGATGAATCTCTCTAATGAAATCTAATCCCCACTGCTGAAAGGGTGCCGAAACTACTACAGGCTTTAATGGCAGAGATGTGAGTTGCTGCTTACCTGAGAACTTCTGGCATTTAACGCAATCCCTTACTTCCCTGCAGAAATCAGTAAACAAAGTAGGCCAGTAATACCCATCCCAGAGGATTTTGTGGGCTGTGGTCTTCCAAAAATGATGGCCTCCGCAGAGACTGCTATGAAAATCGAACATTACCTTTTGGGCTTGCAGCGGGTCCAAACATATTAATAGTATCCCCAGAGGGTCTCTCCAATACAGGGCTCAGTTAATGAGACAATACCTGACCGATTTGAGCTTCAAAGCTCTGGCCCTGCTCTTTCCCAATCCGTCAGGGGGCTTTAATTCTTGCATAAAATACAAGATATCCTTGTACCAGGGACATGATGCTAGAGGTATGATGATATGAGAATTCCTGTCAGATGACTCAGCTTGCTCATTCATGAAGTTAATCCCCAAAGTCTTACAATTAGATTAAGCCAACAGCTTGGCCAAACCCTGCCCCTTTATCAGCTTAGTGGGCTTAATCTCCAGATCAAATTCTAGGATCTTGGCGATCCATTTACCTGTTTTTCCATCTATGTTAGGTTGTACAAGAATGTCCTTCACAAAGGTTGACGGGACATATGCGGTGATCTTTGAATGCAAGACGTAGACTCTGAAAGCTTTGAGAGATTTCACCAAGTCATAAGCCTACTTCTCCATGATCTCGTATCGAAGTTCTGCATCTCTCAGTGCCTTGATAAAGAAAGAAATAGGTTGTTCTTGCCCTTTATCATTTTTTGCAACAAAACTGCCGCTACTGTATCACAGGAAGCAAAAGAAAATATCATAAAGTCTTTGGAATAATCGGGATAGATTAGCACAGGTGCTTCAGTCAACGCCTTCTTTATTTGGACAAAAGACTCTCTGGGTTCAGAAGTCCATTTTATTTCATGGCCCTTCCTGAGCATGGCCGTAATATGTTTCACCAACTCAGCAAAATTTGAAACGAACCTCCTCAGAAAATTAATCCTCCCCAAAAATGCCTGAACCTCTTTCTTAGATCTGGGAAGTGACAGGGCCTGAATTGCTTCTACACTGTCAGGATCAATTCTCACCCCTTCTGCTGATACTATATGGCCTAATAGTTTTCCCTCCTGCATAGAAAACAATGATTTTTTGGGGTTTAAAGATAGGCCATATCTCCGACACTTCAGGAAAACTCTTTTTAAGTGGCAGCAATGCTCTTTATCAGTCTTGGAGAAGACTGTGATGTCATCCAGATAAATCACCACAAAATTATCTTTTTCTCCGATGAAGGCTATGTCCATGGCTCGCTGAAATGTTTCTCCTACATTCATCAACCCGAAAGGCATTTTGGCATACATGAATGTGCCCCAAGGGGTGGTGAAGGTTTTTTTTTCCCTGTCCTCAGGCATGACTGATATCTGATTGTAGCTAGAGAAACCATCAATCATGGATATTCTGGAAGCACCGGTGACCTTCTGTAATAAGTGATCCATGTTGGGTAGGGGGTAATTATCTTTCCTTTAGATTCTGTTCAGGTTTCTGAAATCAACACAGAGTCTGATTTCACCACTTTTCTTTCTTACTGGGACCAAATTGGCCACCCAGTCAGAATATCTCAAGGGGACAATGATCTAGGCATCCAACAGCTTTTTCACTTCCCTCTCCATGACAGGTAGCAGCATGGGATTTATCTGTCTCAACTTCTGCTTGAATGGCTTGGCCTCTTCTTTCAGTGGGATCTTGTGCTCAATGACTGATGTGTCATACGTCTTGAGATATTCGTAGGTCCATGCAAACACATCAACAAACTCTCTCAGCAACTTAGTATATCCGACCCTTTGCTCCTCAGTCAAACTTCTTAATAGCTTGACCAATTTAGGCTCCTCAGGTGTGCCTATGTTGCACTCAGCTGTATCAGCATCATCACCTGAGATTCTTTCCCTTACTGCCACATCATTTCCATCGAACAACCGCTCTAGTGGGATTAGTCCTTTCGGTATGTGATTGCTCGGTAATTGAATAATCTAGTGGCTGGCAATTTTATTCAAAAACTCCTCAGGGTGACGGCTAGGTTTTCCTTCCATGTCAGGCTCTTCATCTATGTGTGACG
>SNQJ01S0011034.1:124416-137182 GCA_010110895.2 Picea sitchensis
GACAAAGAAGATCTCAAAGCCACTCCAACCAAGCTAATAATTCCAAGCCAAAGAACCACAACCAAGAACCCACAAGCTCAAGCCCACCAAAAAGCTCACTTTCTCCATGAGAATTCCTCTCCTTTTATAAGCTGAAGAAGATAAGGTGAGGAGGTTAGGATGATCCCACTAAATCATGAAAGCGAGTAAGATCCAAACTATTCGGATGCCACATCACCTAAGAAGATTCTCCTTCTAGAAAATTCGAGAAACCGTACGTTTTTCCCACGTGCTGGAATGTCCGCACCCTATCTATATAGCAACCTGCAGACTGTCCGCACCCTGGCTATATAGCAACCTACGGGAATTTGTCATTCTCACACCCTGCCTATATAGAAACCTGCGGACATTTCTTTTTATAAGGTTTTTACATAGGAAAATGTAACTTTTTTCCTCAGGAAAAGTTCTTCTTCCTTCTCTCTTCAGGAACTCAGGCCACTGTGACCCGTCTAAAGGCAATAGATAGGTTTACATCATTAACGATCATAGGGATGACGGAAATAATGTGTAACAAATTTGAAATTATTTTCCACAATATAAACCTTCCTAGCCTCCCAAAACTATGGCGATCTCGGAAGACATATTTCAATTCTTTTTGAGCATATAAATACAATTTAAAAAAAATTGAAGTAATCTCTTACTTTCTTAAGGTCGATAGACAAATTGGTCTCAATAGATGTTCATCATCATCATCTTACAAATTTAGATTTCAACAAAAAATCAAAATTTATATCAAGACTTTTTGTGCATATCAAACATAATGATGTGCATCCATGAATAACCAAATGCATCCCACATCAGATTCAATACATATTTAGTTGATATTACTCATAAAACAAAGTTACATATGTCAATAACCAAATGCATCCCACATGATATTAAACAAATATTTAGTTGATATTAGTGATAAAACATAGTTACAGATGTACTCTTGTTTAAGTGCAACATATAAATCAGATTTGGTTTTCTTCATATGGTGCCAGAGATATCTTCTTATAAGTTCCCTTCCCCTTCCACAATTATGTAGTATTGAAATCCAATCTATGTGGCCAATTTGCTCCATTAATTTGGTTTTCTCTAGCCCATTAGGTGTATGCTCTTGTCTATATAATTGTGTGGTTCAGATGCCTTCTGAACTCAGCAGGAATCATGAAAAGAAATCGTTGTCTAAAAACCTCTGATATTTCATACCCTACCTCGCTCTCGATTTGAACTTGTGACCTCAAAGAGGAAACAGTTGTTCTTAACCAATAGTCCCACTCACACTGTATATATAATGTAGCCAAAATTATATACAAGAGACTATTTATGAATATTTATAGATCAACACTTACAATTTATTCTTTCAACATTATTGGACAACAAAAGAGTAATGTTATTATTCAAACTACATTGATTGATCCAAATATTTTATGAAGAATGACAACAATTGATAATTTTCTACACGAGAAAACAAAATAGACCATCATTGGTATGTGAAGGACAAACAAAGAATTAATGGAAAAGGAATATTTTTTATTATGTTAAATTTTGATCAAACTTAATGAAGTTATCACCCAACTAGCTTGTTATGAGATATATGTGTTGTGTTGAACATATATATTTTTTATGGACTCATGAAACAAGACAAGTCATATGTCAAAATTAGATATTGTTTCAAAGAAAACAACTTGTTCGACAACAAAGGTATTCCAATAGAGGACGAACGCCTTGGGTGACCACTCACACAACTAGATCAAATATCAACACACCAATGTTTTCACATGGTAAAAACACTATGGGGAAACATCCATGGCCCCAACCAA
This sequence comes from Picea sitchensis, assembly GCA_010110895.2. Taxonomy (NCBI): domain Eukaryota; kingdom Viridiplantae; phylum Streptophyta; class Pinopsida; order Pinales; family Pinaceae; genus Picea; species Picea sitchensis. The sequence continues at coordinate 126,261 of SNQJ01S0011034.1, forward strand.
TGTGGTCATTTGGAGAAATTTATTAATGCAAAAGAAAAATTTACAGAGAGATTTACAAGAGATTTTCTCACAATTAATCATCGACAAATGACCCTCCATGCTCCTTAAATAGAGATCAGGGACCCATCGGATGCTAAGACATGGATCAATGTAGTCATTAAGATCAAGGAGAATATGATCCATTAGATCACTATATGTCAGGAACATATCATGACCATCAGGTTTCCTAGTTCTACAAATACATACTAAAGAAACACACTAAGAAACACACTTTTACCTAATGATACATTAGACCAAGTTGATCTTAAATAACTCCTAAGTGTCTAAATATCCTAACATTCCCCCTTAAGAACATGTTGGGATAGTATTGAAGAATTTACAAAAGAGACACAATAGGAGAAGGAAGGAAGAATTATATCCTATCCCCCGTGAATGAAAATTTCCTGAACTCCGAACATAAATTGGAGTTTGGAAAATTTTGGTTTTGTAAGAGACTTTGTGAAAATGTATGAAACTTGATATTTTATAGGGAAGAAGATAAATTCAATAACTTTATCATGAATGGGATTTCTGATGAAGTGCATGTGTAGCTCGATGTGTTTATTTCACTGATGTTAAACTAGGTCTCTGGCAAGATTGATGGCACTCTGAATGTCGCACTAGAGGCTAGTCGAATGATGCTACGATAATCCAATATCTAAAAGGATCTATGGAAGTCAAAATATTTACTGGCTTCTTTTAAAGAAAGTGAAATAGCTTGTTGGTTTTTATATGCCCAAGTGACAGGTCCTGAATCAAGGATAAAAACATAACATGGAGTAGACTTTCGATCATCATAGTTGCCACATCAATATGAATGAGTGAAACCAACAAATAAAAGAGTCACCCTTGAATTTTTATGTATCTTGAACTAAAATGTACCCTAGACATACAACAATATCCTTTCAACTGCTTTCCAATGGCTTTCATGGAGTGTTTGCATATACCAAGAAAGAAGAACAATAAACGAAATATCATGGTGGATATGAGTCAAGTATAAGAGGCTACCAACTAAATGACAGTTCAAACTGGCATCAACTTCGGGAGAAATGTAGGTGGTAGCAAGTTTGACTTCAGAATGGAAGGGAGAACATGATTATTTACAATCTTCCATGTGAAAGCGACGAAGAAGGTCACAATAATACTTAGAGTAGGAAATAAAAATTCCTTCATTGTTTTTCAAACCTTGGAGTCAAAGGAAATAGTGCAAAAATCACAATTTTATCATTTCAAATTTCTTCTTACGGCTAGTTTTCAGACAGTTCAAAAGTTTTGGGTCACTACAAAAAGTTTAAATTTTCTATTTTTTGAGTCTTTTCCATTTGAATAGTTAGTTTATACTTTTGAAATAATATTACCTTCATATTATAGCATGGTGAATACAAGTGATATACCACCCAAAAATTCTAACTACCTCTCACATAAATCCCGTATAGAGGATTTACTATGAAGTAAGGGACTTTAACAAGTCACCTTGTGAACATAAGCTACCCCACTGATCGATTAAAGAGATCTAATTGTGACAATAAAAAGTTGTTTATCACATTGATTGATAACGATGTTAATCTTTGGTTATGTACAGTTTCACCTTAGAGGAATTGAGACCTTAGATGTAGCTTGGAAAAAGTTGCATATTGTGTTTGGTCAACATAATGAGATATGAGATCACTATATTAAAAATCAATTAATCTCTTTAAATGTTAGCAATTTCTCTTGCATTGAGGATTCTTTATCTAAGTTTAAAACACTTTAAGTTTTACTCTCATAATGTAATATAAAGAAGGAACATGTCCAACTTATATATGTAATTCTTGGTAATCTTAGCAGTTCCTAATCTATTTTTATGTCTAGTTTTCAATATACAAGATATGAACTTACTAGTTAAGGGGATACTAACAAATTGCACTAGATTGAATCATTTTTTGATTTTCTAATTAGAGAGAAAGATAAACTCTTAGTGATACCAAAGACGTTTTTATTAGTGATGACAGATGTTTTAGTGTTATAGGGACTCAAATTGTTTAGATAAATTATGGTCATTTTAGTGAGGTTTTATGTATTCTGAGTCTTTCCTTCAACCATAAGATAAAACTGTAGAATTTTCAACTCACCAGCTTGCAAAAAATGACTTAAAGGATTTTTATCTTGTCTTATAGATAATGGGCGTGAATATGTTAACAAAAATTTTACATCTTATAACACAACATAAGGCATTCTAATGAAACATTGATGAGGAATAAATATAATATAGAATTACTCCTAAGAACAATAAGAAATAAATGAGAGATCAAAATCAATTCTCTAACTTTAATCATATTGGTAAAGGCTTCTTGATAGTTTTACAAAGGGTCCAAAAATATTTTTTTCAACTACTTACATGTAGTCTAAAGAATGAAAGAAATAATAAACTAAGTGTATGGAACTTGAAGGATAAAATAACTAATATAAAAAATTCATATGCATGCAACACAATGTTAAAAGATGCAACTAATTATCCATGAATTATGCTAGGAATTTAGAAAGGCACCCTCAAAGACGATGTTACACTAGTGATATGCAGGGATGATTTTAAGGATTGAAATTTATTTTAAAATGTAAAATCCTTGACGAATATTACTAATCCTTCATATGTCAAATATAAATGTTTGGTGATATTTTTGTAAAAATATTCAAATTTCTAAGTATTTTATATAGTTTTTATAAATTTTTGGCGATTTTAAGGTAAAATAATATTATCCTATAGAATTTGGGCGAATCATTTTTAAAATAGTGAATCTCTTTTTTGGAAAAACCATGGAAAATTAGCCCATGAGCGAAATTTAGCCCCTAAAATCATCCTTGGTGATATGTCCTTCTTGGTAGTTGCGACTAGTGAAGCATCCTTCTAGGGAGGTGTTCCATTAGGTTCCACATCACTTCCTTCTAATTTAGATCAAAGTTGTTTCCACTTTCCTCCTAATAGGAATGGATTTACAATCATAAGAATGGTGAATAGTCCTAAATATTGAACTAAATTCAAATTAATTGTAATATGGACCATGGGGAGGATATTCATTTGTAGATCACATGAGAGAGAAGACACACAAATATGTATACATACATACGTACATACATAGATATATATGGACTTCTTAAAAATCATAGAGAGAAATAGGAGTATATGAGTGGAGTTAGGATGCCTATCTCAACTATGTTTGTAGGGAAGTGAGAGACTAAATTTGAATCTTCTTGTAACTAAATTACATAATACATACATGCATACATACATACATAATACATTTTTGTCCAAATATCATATACTATTAACTGCATTTGTGCATGTTATGCTAGCAAATATGTTGAAAGATGAGATGTCCTTTTGAAAATATTTAAGGATTGCATATATAAAATAATGTACATAGAAGAAGCTACATCATTCACCTTCCCTTGCGATAAATGTTATTGCTAAGACCAGGGGAATTGAATATAGGAGTTAGATGCATATCAAATGAGAGAAAACATGGGATTGGATAAATTTATAGTCAATGCTGAAGCCCCATTTTGAGGGCAGTGTGTTTCTTATTATCACATTTCTAAAGGTAATTGGTATGTCCTTTAGTTGGATTGAATTCCGTTGAATAAGTATTGAGTAACACAACAACAAATTCATTAAAAAGATATCCCTTATTAGGAAATAAGTTACTACATCTAAAGTCTTTCTTATTATATCTAAGGTGTTTTTTTACGTGAGTGGCTTCATGTGAAATCCTTCATCATCTATAATGATCTTGTTGAAACATTCCACATGTCTATTTATCATTGTTATGACATATACAAAATCAATTGGTAAAATGTTTGACTGGGTATAATTGTAACTACCTCATTAATGGACACCATAGGTATTGATAACTCCATCAGATTATGTATTTTAACATTAATGTTGTGATATTTAGTAGCACGTTCCATACAGAGAGATGTCATGGAACAATGAAGATCACACCAATATCAATGACAAGCCTCATCCATAGATATAGGCCAATTCACTATGTTCGGATGATTTTAAGGATGGAGTTCGAAAAACTATGAGAGCTTCCATGGAAGTTGAACGCTACATCCATATCAACAACTGTTAACAATTAGAGATATATCCTATATATCTGAAATTTAGTGGTTGTTTATATGGGTGTGACCTTTGTCATTCCACGATAGCTCTCAATATGAAATGCATTGTTAAATCGTGTAGCATTAATGTTTAGATACATGATCAAATGTAGTTAGGTCTCATTGTGGTGGTCATTGTCAAGGTAGTTACATTTGTACCTTGTCAAAGATCTAACCAATTGATTTTTTACATGTCACAATAGAGATAAACAAACATGTGGAATTTTTCAATAAGCTTTTGATAGAGGATGAAGGTCTTAGAGGAAACCACCCCCTCAAAAACCACCTTAGATGTAGTAACTTATTTCTTAGTAGGGAACACCTTTTTAGCGATATCATATTTGTCACATTAGAAGCCTATATGTGTCATTGACAAGAACAAACTCAACTAAAGGACATATTAATTCTATCCATAGAATATGCTAACAAGAAACATACACCTCTCAAAATGGCTTGAGCATTGACTATATATTATTCCCAAGGATACATTTGACATACTTAATATCAAGGCTCTGTCTTAATGAGAATGTTATAGATAACATCTATAGAAAAAAAAATTGATAAGATTTTATATGATGATGATGATGATGATGACTAAAGTCCACCAAGATCAAATTGGTGTATCAGACTTTAAGAGGGTAAGTGATTACATGCGATTCTTTAGAGTTATGTTTCTATACTCGAAAAGCATTAAGAGAAGATTTCCAAGATCACCATACTTTTGTTGAGTTAAGAGGTTAGGAAGGTTGGTAGTGTGACGAATAATTTGAAAGTGATATCTAATATGGGTATAGGCTACACAGTCTAAGAGAAAGTTATTTTCATCTTCAACCTTCTTAGTGTCACACTCGTTACACAGTCTTTCATCCCATGGCTTTTTAGGAATTGACCAATGCCCACTTTGTGAGAATTTGTTCTTATCTTAGCAACGTTTATTTTTTTCTTTACACTTGACAAAATAGATAGATAATTTTGATCTTCTAGATTAGGGTTGATCACATCCTTATAATACCTTAATTTTCCTTTTTCCTCTAACTCTTTATCATACAACATTTGTCTTATTTTTATATTAACTCCAAAAACATCTTTTAATATCTTAGAAACCCATTTCTCCCCATATACCCTCTCCTCTACGTTGACACTATGGAGCCCGGGGAGTCAATTCAACACGGGAGAAGAGCCAAACGGTCATTTCAACACGGGAGAAAAGTAGAGTCAGGCATCCCAACCCCTCTGGTATTCCTCGCGCTCTCACTACACTCGTTTAAAATTGATTCAACCCACAAAGTTGAAACAATAAATTTTAAATCACAACTGTGAACGTGAAATGCCTTACAGAACGGTGACTTTTAAACAATACATATATATGTTCTCTCCCGTGTGGTTTACGAACGAAGACTCTATCCATGGTCTATGCTACAATTAATTTGAATTCAATTCAATATTCATTCACCATTTCAGATCAAAAAACTCGGATCCGCCTCCGCTGCTCCGCCTGTGAGTATTGTCTCTATGCATGAAATACTTCATCTCGAACTCCAAATCAGCCAAATATAACGTTTCGGCCCTAACTTTTATTATCTCCAATATTTAGTAAGCATCCATCATCACTAACCAACCGATCATTCCGCTGATATCCTATTTAGGGCATAAAAATGATCACTCCGATATACTATTTAGTTCATAAAGTTGAACTGATAATGCCATTGCCCTTACAAATGAAAACCAATATGTCTGTTCTTGTAGTTGTTGCTCTCACCTTACTTATGACGACGTTGGTGTTTAACGAAGTCTCTGCCACAGGTAGAGACCGTTGTTCATCTTTTGAAGAGGTGGCAGCAGAATCTCAGTTTACTAACATGCAGATCTTGATTACTAACATTCCATTTTGATGTTGCACGTATATTAATGCAATAGGATTTGAATAAAACAATATTATGAATAATCATTCCTGATATCAATATTTACGACAAGTGCCTCGAAGGCAATTGGTCTCTCCTTTTTAACCCTACAAATTAAATTTAAAGATCGGATAATATCAGAGTTTTCTTGNCTTGAAATGGCATATTATTATGTTAGTAGCGTTTTATTGAAATGGCATATACATTACCGACATTAAATAACTTCTTTCAATTTATATTATATATATATATATATTCAATTATAAAAGGAGTCTCTCGTTTATATTGAACCAGTGTATCAAAACAAAAAAGTCAAGTGCATTTTTTATTTATTATAATTTTATATTTTTAAAATTTTATAATATTTTTTTATATTTTCAATTATAAAAGGAGTCTCTCGTTTATATTGAACCAGTGTATCAAAACAAAAAAGTCAAGTGCATTTTTTATTTATTATAATTTTATATTTTTAAAATTTTATAATATTTTTTTATAAATATTAAAATTAAAGTAACCAAATTTTTTAATAAAATAATAAAGTAAATTATTGGAGATGTTTAACTTTTAAATATCATAAAATTAATCAAATAAAATCTAATAAAATAATTTTCCTTAAAACTAAATAAAATAATTTTCCTTCAAATTATTTGGTTATTAGGTGTATGAACAAAATGTAAAACAGTTTTCTTTCAAATTATTTGGTGTATGAACAAAATGTGTAAAAATGTCATTCTTTTTAATATTTATTATTAATTATCAAAATCCAAAAATTTATTTGTATTATTTAAAAAATTCTTTTAATGTTTTTAAAATTTAATTTATATGAAATATTTTATTATTTATTATAATGTTTTTGAAATATTTTAATAATGATTAAAAGATTGATAACAAGTTTATATAGTTGATAATTATCCACTTATAAAAATTAGTAAAATAGAGACATAGCTCTTTCTATGTTTGCATATGTTCTCACAAAGTTGAATTGCTTTTTACATATTCATCTAAAATGTAATTACTTTATGCTATCTTTCAAATAGTTTTACCATATTCCATTATTAAGAAGAGGGACATTTTGATACAATCATTTCTAACTTTTCACTTTAATGTTTTATTGTTAATATTATAATTTTTGTGAATCATGATTGGTAAATTTAGGGGATCTTTCCAAAGTCTCACATGATTGGAGAAACCTTTGAACTATGTGAAATCCATTCATTGTCATTGATTGAAAGTATTAATTGACAACCACTTCTCTTTGTAGTGAACATTGCACCACAGTGTTTCAACAATTGTAATTTTTTTGTGGACATTTTCTATAACAAATCTCTCATGGGCCTTGGAAGGAGGCATTGCCACCCCTTTGAAGATTAGTGTTTTCAAAATTGAATTTCACTACAACAAGCCAAATCTCATGTTCACATTTGTAGAATACCCTCAACAAATCAAAAGTTTTGAACCTCCTTCTCTCACATGTTTAGTTTACAACTACATAGATAAGTGATCTGAAATGGATCAATATATAATTTGTCAACTATTGGCTTCTAGGGCTCACTTTATGGATATATCTAACTTTGTTGATTTGGAGTCTAATACCTTACAAAACCCATTTGAGGCCTCAAATGGTCAATGAAAAAATTCACATCAAGAGATTTATAATGCACATAAATCAACTCAATTGGAGTTTATATGTTAAATTTGACCTATCTTGTTGACCACCAAGATACCACATGAATGTTGCATCAGCTTCCATTACTCACACATGTCGAAATAGTAACATGTGGACTTTCGAGAATATTCTAAAGGGTCCAAAACCCTAACTTTAATTGGGTGTTGAGGTATGCAAAAACCCTAATCCTAACCCTAACCCTAGATGGATTTCGAACTATGTTAAATATTGGGCGACTAGGAGGGGAAAGAAATGGGTTCCAAAGTTGAGTATAGCATCAAGGAGTGGGAAGTAGAAGATCTTGTAGCATCCAATCAAACCACGATCTTTATGGATAATCCATACTGAGTGCACTTTTTTCGTAATTGCATTTTATAACTCAGAAGAAAATAGTAAAGCATAGGTCTCATCTTCTAGTTGGGTTTTCCTTATATTGGGATTTCTTATGAGACATGTTATGTTCTTGGTATGCATGGTTCTTTATTTTTTTAACATTTTAAAGTGAAAATGCTATATCATAATTTGTTGTGATGAACTATTTTAGTGAAATATCGATAACAATTTAAAAATATAGAAGGACATGAAGATTTTTCAATATATAGATAAAAAGTCTATGGGATTTTCATTAAGGAAAATGACCAATATGAGATAAGGACTTTTTTAAAATTATTTTGGAGAATTTTGCAGAAATATGAAGGAAATGAAGTTTAATGTAGTTTATTTAAGTTGGTCACAACCATGCATCCTTGGGGTTATGGGTTCATTATCGATGTTTCATGATATGATTTTGTGATATATAGGATATCAATGAAGGGAGGAAGATGTTGCAGAGGGTCATGTAGATGGATTCTCTGTGAAAACAATTACGATAGAACCCTGTGGTAACATTTAAATAAAATAATTGTTGTAGATTTGTTTGGAGTTAGTGATTCCATAGGATAAAATGGTCTTGAAATCATGTGATGAGTTTGGGCATCCTTTATTAGTCCACAACCATGTTTATCTCCATATATTATCATCAAACGTTTGGATATTCTATTATTTTAAGATTTATTTGTTAGTTAGGGTTTTTAAAATAAATAAGTTGTCAAAGTTTATGATTCCTCCTCTTTTTTACAGGTAGCAAGGGATATAGAGAGCATTGAGCCTCCACTATAAAATCCTTTCACAGATGATAGTGAAAAAAATTGAGAAGCCAAATGACAAAATAGACATTTAGGCCCAGAAAATAGTCAGTAGAAAGCTATTGTTAAGGTTAGTATTTTTGAACCTTAAGAGGAAACTTTAATGGCATTCACCTTTTGGGATCTCTCGAGGGATTTGATATGAGTAATAGGTTACTATGAACCCATGGACACTTCACCTCTAATATATAACTTATGACATCCAACAGTGTATTTTTCGTTTAATATTGACAATAACCGTTTGTAGCATATCAATGTTTTTTTTCTATCATCTAGTAAACAATATATCACACCAACTCTAAAAAAAATAGCAATTGGATCCCAAAATTTTAAAATAGTTGAATCGAATTTACGACCAAGTGTTATTGATAATGTTAGTTATCTAGACAATATAATCCAAGGTAAAAATATGCTATTATAGTATCTAAACATTCAACAAATCTGAACGAACAAATACCATTTACATTTTCTAGTGAATACAATAGAAAAACACACAACTAAAGATAAAATCCAATAGTGATTTCTCTCTTGCCCATCACAAAGGTGCTTGAAATGAGGCATTGCCAAAGACCATTTACTATAGATGTGTGCATGACATAGGTGGGGGCATGTACCTATATAAATTTACATTTCAATGAAAAATGAGGTTTTTTATGAAGTTCTTTTGTGCATGTCAAACAATTTTGGTTGTTATTAGTGATAAAACATGGTTACAAATTGTACTCTTGTTCAACTGCAACATATAAATCGGATTTGATTTTTTTCAGACGGTACCTAGGGTGAGGGACATATCTTCTTAGATGTTTCGTTCCCCTTCCATAGTTATGTAGTATCAAATTCCAACCTATGTCACCAATTTTCTCCATTAATTTGGTTTTCTCTCCCCCATTAGGGACATAGTTCATCATTATCAGCTTGTTGTTGATACTAGATAAAAGTGATTTTGTACAGATGAAACATATTGGCCGAATATACACTAGATTACTCTCTTCAAGAGATTAGTAAATGTAACAAATTTATCACTTTGAAGATTCGTGGTTTTTCATTTAATTCCACAAAAATGATTAGTTTTACCAATATTTAACGATAAAAAAAATTAAGAAAAAATTCTATTAATAATAGTTATAAATTATATTCTTTTAATTGTTAAAATTAAAAATTCAATTTTAATTATTTCCAAAGTAGATTAAATTCTTATTTATTTATGTTACAAATACAAATACAATTCTCAAAGTTCCAATAGTGATTCATTTATGAGCGATATTTCTAACATTTATAAAAAGACACATTTATGAGTGATATTTCAAACATTTATAAAAAGACAGAAGAAGACTGAAAGCTATTTTTTCTGGATTTCTTATCAAGTTCAAATGAGATTTATCATAATATATATGAATGTGTACTTAATTGTTTTAGCAATATTAATTCATTTTTTTTTATGTTGTTTCACTTATTTTGACATTCTATTAGGTATAACGATAGCATGACTTTTACATATTGAAGACAACATTATTTTGTTAAGATAAAAGATTCATTCTAGTGAATCTTTTTTACACAAAATGCAAGAAGCGGGCTGTCACACAAGATATATTAGTGCAACATATGTGAAAAAACATTAAGGGACTCTCAACTAGTGATGGAAGGGACGACTTTGGAAAGTTCACAAACATAAAAAAATTGATGGAAGTGTGGCATGACGTCGAATAATAAATTCAAACTCTTAAAACTACTAAAAATGCGATTGTTGAAAATTACGAATTTGGAAAACTAGATATAATTTCTTAGTTCTATGATGTATTTGAAGAAAATGTTTGAATTGACATATTATTGATGAGTTATTTTGGTAGTGTGTGTGTTATTGTTGAATCTTTCTAATGTGATTTTACCATATTATTTGATTTATCTTTTGCTTTTATTTTTTTAGTCTAAATCATTACTTAAAAGAAAATGTAATTACATATTTATTTTGTAAATATTATATATATATATATA
>SNQJ01S0011034.1:137232-165126 GCA_010110895.2 Picea sitchensis
ATATATATATATATAACAAAAAATATATTGTTTTTTTTCTCTATTTTAATTTTTACAAATTTTGATCGAACTTTTTTTTATTTAACATGGTGATTAAAAATAAATATAAGTGTATTACATTTAAAATTAACATGTAAATGTATTACATTTAAAATTATATGTATATATCCTATATTCATTCATCAAAAAATTAAAAAATGATAAAATAATATTTCAAATTTTATCCAAAATGTATGTCATAAACCTAATAAAATTTAGGTAACATTATTAATATTTAAAAGGGTAAGTTCAACGAGGGTGGACCTAATTCATGAGACACCTTGATTAAAATATGGCTTGTGTGTGTTTATATCATGATGACATTTATAGAGACAATAATGTAGTGTAATACCATATGCATATCTAGCTTCCATGTAGTGCGATTCTATATTCATATGCATCTCCGAGAGTGTAGTGCGATCCCATATTCATTTAACTCAAGTGATGAAATGTGCAACTAACTATTAATAAATTATTCTAGGAATCTAAAAAGGCACCCTCGAGGGAGATGTGAGAATAGTGATGTGTTCTTCTTGCGGGTTTTTATTGGTGAAAAACTCCAAATTTAAAAATAGATTTATTATTATAAGAATCATTTAAATGAAACTAAATATTAAGTTAAATTCAAAAACAATTATAATATGAATCTCTTATATATATATATATATATATAATATTTACTCTTGTAATTTTAATTTTAAATTGATAATCTCAACTTTGTGGTTTGAGTAACAAATTGTAGAAAGAAAACTTTGAGTAAATCATTGTAGAAAAAAAAGGAGGAATATGAGTATATGGCAAGAGTTGGAACTCAACTATGGTTATGCCAACCAAAAGACACTGTTTGATTCTTCCTATTATTGAATTGATTACCATGAATCCATTTGAAAGGAATTCATCTAAGAATAGAAATGTGTGACCAAGGTTGGTGTGTACAACTCAACATTTTTCCTTTTCCTTGGTAATCCAAGGAGTCGTTTTGACTCTTATTTTGTATTCAATTGAGTAAATAAAATGTCAATAGAGAGGAGAGTGAGTGGAAAACATAAATTGGGCCAAGGAGTCCACATAGGGGAACACCCACTTGGGGCACACAAGTCAATCACCTAGGTGCAACACTTCTTCACATTTTGATGATGAAATAAATATATGTAAAATAAATGGTTCCTTTAGTATATAAGGTGAACCGGGACTAAAACAAAGTATTCTTACCTTTTCTCCTGAAGCTATGTGTCTTGGTTATTTTCTTTTTTGAGTTTTGATTTGACATTCACGACAATTTCATTTTTAGGGTTTTCTGAAGAATAACTAGTGTGACTTCCTTCATGGCTACCTCTTGGTGACTCTGTTTTCCACGATTCCACCTTTTAGAGTAATATTATTCCCTTAGCTAGCCACTCTCTCATGGAGCAAATCATTTCCTTCGATTTTTTCTGAGGCAGAAGGGAGGGTGCACCAACTGGGGTTTGCGCCCTTGTTGGTTTCTTCTTTGTATGAATGAAGTGAGTGTGACATCTTCCATGACTGCATTGTGCTTCTCCCATTGATCCTTGGAGGTCACTCTGAGATCATCAAAGCCTCTTGGTGACTCTCGGATCATCCCAGTTGGGATTCCCATTTGCTTGGTCACCCAAACTAATGGTGCACCCCTATTCAGATTTGTGCCCCTGAGGAGAGTTTTTGGTTAGAGAGTCAGGCTATGGATTGAATGGTAACCTTCTCCTATAGATCACCTTATTGGGCATATCAATTGATATTAGAGCCTCAATATCCATGGAAAATCTTCCGATCTTGAATATTGAGCCAAATGTTTTTGAGGTTTTCATGAAATAATCGAGAGTTTGCCCATTCCAGGGTTTCCATTTTTATGCAAGAAGCTCCAAAGATATCATAATCCCCAAGGGTGCCCACATCTCCATTGCCACAGAGAGGAGTTCCACAGATCTAAAACAATACAAATCTCTCCCTCTAGACCAGTTCAAGCTCCGTTGCTTCAGGGTTTTGAGTCCTCTATTCTAAAAAAAGAGTCCTTTGTTCAACATTGCCACCTAGGGGTGCCTTTTCTCTTCAACCAACCTCACAATGCCTCCACGCAAATATCATCCAAGATCTTGCCTCCATCCTCAATGAGTTGCTTAGAATGCAACAACAAAACAATCTAGATCCCTTCCGGTTGGACACTCCAATCTAACTACCCAAATTTGTTGGGAAAACCAATGGTGAAATTGTGGATTCTTGGATCCATAGCCTATAAACCTATTTCAATACATGTCCAGGCCTTATTGAGGAAAGAAATCTCCAGATTGCCTCCTTGCAATTAGAAGGACTGGAAAAAACTTGGTGGGATACAGAGCAAGAGAAGACCACATTTGTGATAGATATTGGGGATGCTCCAGAATCCTCTACTTCCCAACCCATCAAAACCTTGGCTCAACTTTTCGAAGCCTTGAGAAATCGCTTCTACCCACTCGGGTATGTGCAATCCTTATGGATAAAATGGCACCAACTTTGACAACTCCCTTCACAAGGAGTGCAAGGCTACATAGACTTCTTCTACAAGATGCACCTCTTACTTCATGTTCCAGATCCGGAAGAGGTACTCATATTAAAATTTGTGGCTAGTTTATTAATGCAATTCCATCGAGAAGTAGAGTTGTTTGAAAATCAAACTTTAGACAAAACGTTTCAGAGATCTTTGTCTATAGAAATGAAAGTCACTCCTAGAGGTCGTATTCCTCAGTCCCGCCCCAACACCAACTCCCCTGCTTCTCAACCATATAGATCCCATCCCTCAGCCCTCTTTCCACCTCCTCGGGCTCAAAACCCCACACCCAATATAAATACAAGGACACACTGGTGCTCATTGCACAAAACTACTTCACAAAATTCATCAGATTGTTGAATCCTCCAAAATCTAAAAACCAGCAAAACCCTACTCACTGAGCTCATTGCGACTTCCCAAGTAGAAGATACTAAATAAGTTCCTCTCGAAAATCCCACAGAAGTATATCCCTCATTGATTCTAATGACCCAGGAAGATTCGAATGCATCCACCCAACCCCTCATCACCCATAACTGCCAAATCAAAAATGCCTTGGATTTACTAATTATGGACAATGGAAGCCAAAAAAATTTTGTGTCTCAAGACCTTGTCAACCACCTTAATCTTTTCATTACCCCACATCCGCAACCATATCAACTTGGATGGGTCGAGAAGGATGTCCCTCACCTCCTAGTTTCCAACCGTTGTCTGGTTACATTCGCCATAGGCCAATTCAAAGACATTGTCCTCTGTGATGTCTCCCCCTTGGATTGTGTGGATTTACTTCTAGTTATCCCATACCAAACCCAAAGAAATTATTTCTATCTAGCCAAATCCCTCTAGTACAAAATTACCAAAGAAGGCCATACTTATATCTTAACTGCAGCAAAACCCAAACCCCCTTCTACCAAAGAAAAAATCGCACATGTACACTTAAACAAATGTCTCTCTCTCTGTTTGGTGCACCCAATAACACCAAACAATACCACCCACCATGTTCTTGAAACAATGAATCCCCTCCTCCACGAGTTTGTAGAGCTATTCCAACCTTCGGAGGGACTTTCCCCCTCCCGACACATTGATCATTCCATTCATCTCATCCTCATATTTGCCTTACCTAACACCCCTACTTACTGATTGGCCCTAACAGAAACAGAGGAAATGGAAAGACAACTAACCGACCTCATCAACTCTGGCCATATCCAACCTTCATCTTCTCCCTATGCTTCTGTTTCATTTGTCATCCCTAAAAGAGATACCTCATAGATGCGCCTTGTCATTGATTACTGAGCCTTGAACAAATCCATAATAAAAAACTATTACCCCTTGCCCCGGATTGAGGAACTACTCAACACCCTACAAGGAGTTAAGTGGTTTACTAAATTGGATTTGACATCTGGCTACCATCAAGTTCGAATGAACCCAGATGATGTTTGGAAAACAACATTCAAGACCAAATTTGGTCTTTTTGAGTGGAAAGTCATGCCTTTCGGCCTCACCAACGCCCCAACGACTTTCATGATGCTCATTAATGAAATATTCAGAGAAAATTTGGGTCGATTTGTGGTCATCTACTTAGATGACATTCTCATATTTAGTCAGACATGGGACACTCACATGCAACATGTCTCACAAGTTCTCCAAATTCTCCAAGAACAAAAGTTGCAAGTCAAAGTGAAGAAGTCATATTTTGGTCAAACTTCAGGTCCCTATATTGGATTTGTGGTCAACTCAGAGGGTATTCAACCAGATCTAGCCCGCATCCAATCATTGAAGCAATGGCATCTACCTTCTTCAGCTAAGGAGTTGAAAATATTTCTGGGTGGCATCAATTTCTATCGTAAGTTCATTCCCTCTTTTTCAAATATTGCTTGACCTTTGCATCAGCTCTCAAATACTTCTTCTACATTCATTTGGACCAAAGAAAAAACTATTCACTTTGCTCAGCTCAAAGATGCTCTCTACTCATCCCCTGTGTTACATCTGCCAGACCTCTTCCAACCCTTTGAGATTGAGTCTGATGCCTCACAATATGCTATTGATGTCGTACTTAAACAAGGAGGACACCCCATTCCTTACCACTATGAAACCCTGTCTGAGGCAAAGAAAAATTATAGTACCTATGATAAGGAATTTTATAGTCTGGTTCAAGCGCTCAAACAATGGAGGCATTATTTGTTGGGTAAAGAAACCATTCTGCATACCGAACACCACCCTTTGATTTTCATAAACTCTCAATCGAAGATTCAGGAACAAAGGCACCTTAAATGGGCCTCCTACATTCAACAATTTCACTTAGTCATCAAATATAAGAAAGGCACTTCTAATAAGATGGATGATTTCATAATTCGACCTCCCAATCCAATTCTTTCCATTATAGAAGTGCGTTGTGCTACTTATGACACATGGAAAGATCAATATGCTACTAACCCTGACTTTCGAGAGATTTGGGAAGCTTTTCAAAGTCCCACAATGATCAATCAAACCCCCTTCCTAGACTACACTATTTGGGATGGGTGGTTGTACAAGTTGAATTTGTTATGCATTCCACACTCAGAATACTGCCTCTTTCTCATCAGGGAGGTGCATGATTCAGCCTATGGGGGCCACTTTGGGACCATAAAAACCATCCAACATATGCAACACCATTTTCATTGGCCTTCCATATAGCCTCAAGTTGAAAAATTTATCAGAGCTTGTGCATTATGCTCACAATCCAAGACATCCAATCGAAAGCATGGGTTGTATCAACCACTGTCACTTCCTTCTCGACCTTTGGAGTCAATCTCAATGGACTTCCTCAATGGAATTCCAACAACCGAAAAGAAACATGATGCAATCTGGGTAGTGGTATGTCGCTTCAGCAAAATGGCACTTTTTATCGCATGTACGAAGACTACTACATCAGTGAAAATAACAAAACTCTACTTCCGACATGTCTGGCCCCATTTTGGCCTCCCAAGCACTATCATCTCAGACAGGGATTCTCGCTTCCTCAATACATTTTGGAAGGCCGTATGGGCACTATTGGGGTGCAAAATCAAGTTTTCTACTGCATTCCATCCTTGAACGGATGTCCAAACAGAGGTTGTCAACAAAGTCTTGGTTCATGCTCTCCGAACTCACTTTGGGCACAACAAACAATGGGACAATTACTTGCACATTATCCATCACAGCTACAACAGGGAAACACATTCTTCTATAGGCTTTTCACCTTTTTAAGGCTTCTTGGGCTTCCAACTAGCATCTCCAACTGAGCTCGCACTCACTTGGGCTCCTCAAGGTACCTTCCATCAATGGTAGGAAAAACTGTCAGCTCAACGATTTCTACAACAAATTGCACAACGGCACAATGCAGTCACATCGACACTCAAAGCAGCCCAAGATCATGCCAAGCAGTGCCATGAAAAACAAAGAACCTTCATGTACTTTCAACCAAGGGATCAATTCTGGTTACACTTGGATAAGAAGTGCTTCAAATGCCACCATCACAATCTTTTGCCAATCAGATATGGTTCGTATACAATACTCGACAACATTGGAGAAAATGCATATAGGTTGGATCTTCCACCACAACTCGGAATCCACAATGTCATTAATGTAAATCACTTAAAGCTGTCTGAGACTTCCCTCTTGGAAGAACTGTTCACCATCACTCATCCCATGGACAACATTCCTGATTTCCAAATCCCCTTGGCCAAAGACACTATACTGGACACTCGAAGTCGCTCTACAAGACACCAAACTTACACTTCATATCTGGTCTCCCATCAAGGCCAAACTCCAGCTCAGGCAAAGTGGATCACTACTGATTTATTTCACAACAATTTTCCACATCTTCTCATGGAAGCCAGGAGGCTTCCGGATCTAAACAAGAAGGAATTGGGCCAAGGAGGCCACCTAGGGGAATGCCCACCTTAGGCACACAAGTCAATCACCTAGGCGCAACACTTCTTCACATTTTGATGATGAATTAAATATATGTAAAATAAATGGTTCCTTTAGTATATAAGGTGAACGAGGACTAAAATAAAGTATTCTTACATTTTCTCCTGAAGCTATGTGTCTTGGTTGTTTTATTTTCTGAGTTTGCATTTTTTATAAACGATAATTTCATTTTTAGGGTTTTTTGAAGAATAAACAATGCGCCTTCCTTCATGGATGCCTCATGGTGACTTTGTTTGCCATGCTTCCACCTCTAAGAGCAATCTTATTCCCTTAGCTATCCACTCTATGAGGGATCAAATCATTTCCTTTGATTTTTTCCGAGGCAGAAGGGAGGGCGCACCAACTAGGGTTTGCGCCCTTGTTGGTTTCTTCTTTGTGGGAATGAAGTGAGTGAAACCTATTCCATGGTTCCACTGTGCTTCTCCCATTGATCCTTGAAGGTCACTCTGACATCGCCAAATCTTCTTGGCCACTCTCAGATCATCCCAGCTCGGATTCCCATTTGCTTGGTCACCCAAACTAATGGTGCACCCCTATTCAGATTTGCGCCCCTGAGGAGAGTTTTTGGTCAGAAATCCAGGCTATGGCTTGCGTTGTCACCTTCTCCTGTAGATCGCCTTCTTGGGTAGATCATAAATACATAAAATCTATTTCTATTATAAAAAATTGTTTTGGAAAGTAATCTAGAAGTATATACTACTTTAAATTATGTATCTTTGAAAGTAGGGAAGGGAGAAATCATATAAAATATATGTTAATTTGAATGGATATATTATAGAAAGGGTGAAGATGTAGCATTTTGTATGTTGATATAGTTTTAATATTTTCCATTTATTAAAAAGGATTTCATTAAATTCACCAATCTTTATTGAAATGGTTGGTAAATTAAACATAACACAACCTTAAATAATGGTTTTTAAATATAAAGTAATGTACTTGTGTTAAACATTTATTTTATTTCTTGATTAATCCATTACATACACATGCTAAAATATAGCTCTTTACAAACAAATACATATTTTATATTATTTTGTTCCACCATACATACATACATAATTTATTTGTGTCTAAATATCCCATAATATTAAGTCCATTTATGTATGTATTCCTTGCATATATGTTGGAAAATAATGGGAAAATATCGAAACTAACTTAGAATTAAAAAGAAAACGAAAATATCTAAACTAACCGTTAAAAAAACTTCATTTATGCCCTTTCTTCAATATATCTATATGGAGAAGGACCATTAGTCATATACTTCTAGATTACCTTAAGAGGAAGTTTTAATGTCATTCACCTTTTGGGGGCTCTCGAGGGATGTGATAGGAGTAACATGTTATTATGACTTTATTGATACTTCACCTCTAATAGATAACTTATAACATCCATCAATGTATTTTTCGTGTAATATTGACAATAAACATTTGTAGCATATTGATGTTCCTTTTCTATTGTCTCGTCAAAACTTTGTCACATCAGTTATAAAACAAATAGTAATTGGAACCCAGGAATTTTAAATAGTTGAATCAAATTTTCAACCAATTCCTATTAATAATGTTATTTATTTAAACAATATAATCCAAGGTAAAAATATGATATTAGAGTATCTAAAGTTTCAACCATTACAAAATGAAAAATACCATTTAAATTTTCTAGTGAATGCAATAGAAAAACACACAACTAAAGATGAAATCCAATAGTGACTTCTCTCTTACCCATCACAGAGGAGATTGATATGAGGCACTTACAAAGATCACAAATATCATTTAATAGAGATGTGTGAAGGACATAGGTGGTAGCATGTAACTATATAAATTTAAATTTCAAAACAAAAAAGAGGATTTGTATGAAGTGCTTTTGTGCATGTCAAACATAATGATGTGCATCGATCGATAACCAAATGGTACTCTTATTCAACTGCAACATATAAATCACATTTTTATTTTTTTAATATGGTGCCAAGGGTCATGTAGATATGTTCTTAGACGTGTCACACCCCTACCATAGTTAGATAGTATTAAATTCCAATCTATGTCTCCAATTTGCTCCATTAATTTGGTTTTCTCTCACCCATTAGGTGTATGCTCCTTTCTAGCCCATTAGTGATGCAGTTCATCATTATCAGCTTGTTTTTTAGACTAGCTAGAAGAGATTTTGTCTAACATATCAAACATATTAGTAAAATATACAATAGATTACTCTCTCAAAGATGTTTGTAAATGTAACAAATTTATCACTTTGAAGATTTGTGTTTTTTCATTTAATTCCACAAGAACGATTAGTTTTACCAATATTTAATGATAAACAAAATCAAGAAAAAATATCTATTGATAATAATTATCAATTTTATTCTTTTAGTGATTAAATTTAAAAATTCAATTTTAATTATTTGCAAACCAGGTTAAATTATTATTTATTTATGTGTCAAACACAAACGCAATAATCAAAGTTTCAATAGTGATTCATTTATTCTTGATATTTCAAACATTTATCAAAAAACACACGAATGTAGTGTAAGATATTTTTTTTTGGATTTCTTATCAAATTCAAATGAGATTTATCATAATATATATCAATGTCTACTTAATTGTTTTACAAATACTAATTCCTATTTTTTTTTATGTTTTTTCACTTACTTACTTCACTCTATTTTGTTTTACTAATATTAATTCTTATATTTTATGTTTTTTTACTTACTTACTTCACTTTATTTGGTTATTAGGTATAATAATAACATGTTTTTAACATATTGAAGATAAAGCTATTTTATTAAGCTAAAAGTTTCATTTTATTGAAGTTGTTTTTTCATATACCCAAAATATACATCAAAATTTACAAAAAAAAAATTATCATACATATTTCTAATATGAATGTGTATGATACACTTTATAATTAAGATTTGGATTCATCTTGCCAATCATAGTTTTACATAACAAAAATCTTCATTATGCTAACTATGTCCTTGAATGGCCTTATTGGTTTCTCGCTTGATTATTAGAACATAAATTTTATAAGATCATAGTATTTGTTTGCTCAATATATGAAAGCTTAGTTTCTTATGATTCATATACAAGTTGAGATTCATTCTACCTTCAAAACCTAATATAATGATAGTGAGGGAAAGAAGCGGGCTAACTTAGATAAGTTTCTCCCGAGCATAGGATTTTCTGCATGGTTCGGGCATGGAAAATAGTGTGATTATTTATCTATTGAGTTTCAAACATTCACTTCCTTGATCAACTAGCGAGAGCCGTCGCTTATCAGAAAAGGTCTTCAATTGGGGCTATAGTCCTTGCATGGTTTTTATGTTTATGAGAATGGTTTGAGACCCACTCTACATCATAGGCATTATCGTATTTTAATTTTCATATATATATATATATATATATATATATAGATTACATCGTCCATTTTATATGACATGGTGATCATGTGCTATGAATTAGCTTTAGTGTATATGTCATAACACTCTATACCCATGGTCTTAATATATGATACATGGTGTAATGAACCTCTAATTTGTCATAAAAAAAATAAATTCCTTGGTACATTATCCTCTAATTAATCGAAGTTTATCATCTCGTAAGATGGGCGCTTACATTTCCCTTTTGGCTTGGAGTGACCCTTAGTCATATTAATTTAACCCATAAGAGAGGTTCCAATGAAAAATAGGCATTTTTCTCACTACTATATCTTACTATATAGATATTAAAACTTAGGGGTATTCACCCATACGCTAGGATTTGAATTTCCATTTTCCCTAATTAAAGGAGTCGGGATGAATTGGACTTTGCATGCAAATTTATATAACTATGATATTAATTGCTTGTACTCCTACTTAGCTGTGTATACATTAGAAAATCCAAGCACGTACAAGGAATGGGCTACTGTTATTAAAGGTGATTTAAGAGTGGATAAGAATGCGTTTCCTCTGATAGTTTTTGTTTTAGTTATGATACGATTTGTGGCTCCACCACAACGAACTGACTCTCAACTCATCCCACATTGGTCACTGCGTAACTAACTAACTACCCTTCCTCATCCTATTGGTGTAAAGGAAGGAGCACTTCAAAGACAAGGTATAACGACCGATTATTAACACTAGAAAGTCATGGTTATACTGTTGTTTAACTTCGTATCTTCGACATTTAAGGGAGGCAGGTGAATCTGTTAGGGGGAGTTAAGAATCTATCCTAGAATTAATTAGGTGTCATTATCGAAGCCTCGTCCTCCTATTCTTCCAAATCTTAATGCGCTATCCAAGCCCTAACACATGGCTTGTACTTCCTAGATGGTTAAGGGTGGTACTCGTCCCTTTAGGGTTTTGGCAGTATCATTCTGGCTCTAGTGATTCCGAAGAGGAGGGTTTTGTATTATGCATTGCTACACAGGGAAGTGTTATCGCCTTTGCAATCATCATTGTGGAAGTCAACGACAACATTCGACTACCTGGTAAGATTCTATGGAAATATCGTATGACAACAGAGGGTTCATAGTGTGTGTTAAGAAAAGATTTACTTCCTGTGTTAGGTTGAGAGTCTCCGCAATTTCTCCCATCATTCTAATGTAGACTGTAGAAGAGGTTGTTACCGAGAGTCCTTGCTCTATACCACAATGATCCTAAAGCCCTATTTTGTGACCTCTATTTATGTCCCATGGGATTCTTCCGATTCTTTTGTTTCACTCTGAGATTGGTAATTGTTTCGGAGGTCACAACTGTGTAGCATAGAAAGGGTTTATTTAAACATCGTAGAGAAATAAAAAGAAGGTCTACCGTACTATCCTCCTCTGTGTTTGATGCATTTTAATTGTAATAGTCGTGTCCTTCTAGTAATTTATCTCTTACATATATTGTGCACATGTTTGATGTCGTTCCTTACGTTCTTCATTTATGTTCGTACAGAGTTTTTGTATATAATAGATCAAACTTCTTGAATTTGCAGTGTTATTTCCTTTGTTAATTATTTGTTTAATTCTCTGCGAAAGGGGTATCTTTGTATTAATGGTGGGACTTTGTTTTGTTACGAGGTACCCACCAAAATTTCTAGGCATCAATCTCCCCTCGGCCAGGGAAACGTTACAATACCAGGCATGGCCTCTCGAGGCCATGGTGTTTTAAGTTAAGTTGTCCGGCATCACTGTGGATCGGAATCACTGTGGATCTCAAACTATACATTCGATTTTATAATTTCCAGTTTAATACTTTGCTAACACTTTCCTGTGATGGTCGAATGCAGGGATGTTCACTCCTCGGTGCAGGTATCGGCCTCTTCTCAATGTGACATAGGTACTTGGGTTCCATAAAAATGGATTTCATCTCGCTTCTTAAATCAAGCATGGAAGTCAATATTGTGTTCGTAGTGTTTCTGCTGTGATAACTATTTTGGAAAAAGGGCTTATGTTCGATGTTCTGTACATTAAAATTCTTTTGGAAAAATTCTAATAGTTATAATGACCATCATTACTGGATTTTTTTTATGACAGTATGGGTAGTCTTTTGTTATTGAAAACTCTCTATTTGGATTTTACCCTAAAGAAATCGCTTGGAGGCGGGTTTCACAATCCAAAGACTCTGTGTTTCCTTTTATAGAAGTTTTTGTACTTTCGAGGGATTGTGTCCTCTGAATTGATTGCACTAATCTAAATTTTACTTTGGAAAATCTTTTTGTAAAATACAAAACAATGGTTTACTAGTTATTCTAAATGGAAATGCCATAGCCTTAAAATTCTTGTATTCTTTCTGTGTACAGAATAAGTAGAAAGTGTCATCGTTAATGATATTTCGTTGAAATCATTGATTTTCTACCTTGTAGTATGATGCTAGCATGATTAAATCATCCCGTTTAGAATAGTCTCACTCCTTGGATTTTGTTCACTCCCCTATGCTTCATCGTTCTAGACTATATAAACGAATTGTGTTTTCTTTTTGAGTTAAATTATAGAATGGAAATATATGCATATATCAGTTTTGTTCATTCATTGATACATATTCGATTCAATTTTAAGTTTGAACATACACATGCATATAATAGCTTTGTTCGCACATTGATACATATTAAACTTTGTCTAAAAATTGATACATATTTATGCATATAATAGCATTGTCCGTTCATTGATACATATTCAACTCTGTTTAGGATTTGAAAACATATATATGCATATAATAGCTCTGTTTTCTCACTGTTACATATTCGACTCTGTTTAAAGTTTGAAAACATATATACGCATATATGAGCTCTATTTGCTCACTGATACATATTCGAGTCTGTTTAAAGTTGTAAAACATATATACACATATATTAGCTTTGTTTTCTCACTGATACATATTCGACTCTACTTAAAAATTGATTTCCGGAAATAATCTACAATTAAATCCTACAGTGTATTCATTGAATTTTGAAGAGCCATTGTCTAGGTTATTGCATGCATTCCATCATCAAGGATCACACTATAGCAATAACCAATTCATCCAACAGAGGTAGAATACAAAAAATTGTAGGTATAGGAAAAGACTTACAGTAGTTATACGATCATTAAAAAAAAAACAGACACTAGAACTCTTTTTTGTATAGCTATAACATGTACAGTATATCCAATAAAAAGTCATTGAGACAGATAGAGTTTTAGAGTAACATATCTGAACCAAACTTGCGAAGAAAACAAAGGGACCAACCACGTTCCTCCCAACCGTAGAACCAAGAAGCCACGATTAATTGCCTGATTCACCCCCTAGCCTGACCATGAGTCCATAAGGGCGAACTTGGAAATCCCTCTGTAGTATTGTCCTTCAATATAGTCACTTTTCTCCTTGCCTCACACCCTTCCAGTGTTCATAACAACAAGTGAAAAGAAAAAAAACAAATAGACTCTTTCCCTAGCATACGTAAAAACGTCCTCCCTCCTCACATATTCTTATTTGTAACTTGCCTAGGTCTTTTCCCTTCCTTGGAATTTTCACAGCTTCCTAAATCCCTGATTTTCAGGGGATGCCAATGGCCAAATCACTGATTTGCCACTTGTAAAAGTCAGCCGAGGGGTACTTCCAACATGTTCCCCACTCATGGAGTCATGGTGAGATGTTTTTTAACATGGTTGTTGCATTTGTCTTCGTGCAATTAATATAAAATATGTTGTTTTTAAACAAGTGTCATTGTCAAATAGTTAGTTGGGTCAAATCAGATTTCTGCCCAACAGTCATAATAATTGATTATAACTAACAAATTCCAAATTTAGAATTGCCATAAATGGCAAATTTTTCCAAATTTGAATTTACCAAAAACAGAATAATTTCCCTGAAATTTAAATTTCCAAAATATTTTATTTTGTGGGATGTCACATCCTTTCCCCCTTCAATAAAACATTGTCCTCAGTGTTCCTTCCTCTCTTGGAACAAGAATGGATGAGATTTCCGCAAATCTCCCTCCAATTCCAAAGTGGCATCCTCGGGACTAAGGTGCTTCCATTGCACCTTTACCTGAGCGACGACTCTGTTCTAAAGTGCTATTTCTCTCCGGTCCAGAATGCATAGGGGTTCCACCTAGAATTCGCCTACAGGTTCCACCTTTACCAAGTTCCAATCAATCATATGAGTAGGGTTGTGAACATATTTTTTTAATAAAGAAACATGAAATACATTATGAATTCTTAGATTTACTGGCAGTGCAAGTTGATATGCTACGGGTCCAATTTGAGCTAATATCTCGTAGGGCCCACAAAGTTTGGGTGCTAGTTTGGCACAATTCTCTAGCTTCAATGAGATTTTTTGGGCTTTTACCTTCAAATATACATGGTCTCCCGCTTGAAACTCTAAGTGTCTTCTTTTCAGATCTGCATAGCTCTTCTATCTGTCCTAGGCTTCCTTCAAGTTCTGTTGTACCTTTCTTACCATGTTCTCCATTTCTTGAAGCATCTCTAGTCCAACCATGAGTCTGTCAGCCGCGTTATCCCAACTAATTGGAGTCGTACACTTCCTGCCATACAATACTTCGAAAGGGCTCAACTTTGTCGAAGTTTGGTACCCATTGTTATACGCAAATTCTACCAAGTATATATAGTCCTCCCACTTGTTTGGTTTTGTTCTTACATACATGCGGAGCATATCCTCTATGATTTGGTTTATCCTTTTGGTCTATCCATCCATTTGTGGATGATAACTTGTACTGAAATTTAAGTTGGTATTGAGCCCTGCAAACAATTCCTTCCAAAAGGCGGATGTGAATTTTACATCTCTATCTGAAATGACCATTTTAGGAATACCATCCAGTCTAAAGATTTTTTTCATGAATATTTCAGCAATGTTTACAGCTTTAAAAGTAGACTTTATAGGAATAAAGTGTGCAGACTTAATAAGTTTATCGATTACAACCATGATAGAGTCATTATGTTTCTGAGTTTTAGGAAAACCTGTTATAAATTCGAGCGATATAGTCTCCCATTTCCATTTTGGTACTGGTAATGGCTGTAAGAGGTTGGTTGGATGTTGATGCTTGGCCTTAACCTGCTGACAATCTTGGCACCTAGCCAAGTATTCCACTATTTCTCCCTTCATATTAGTCCAATAAAATAATTTCCTAAGTTTTTTTATTGTTTTCTGGTAACCTGGGTGGCCAGAATATGACTTCTTATGCACTTCGTCCAAGATTGTTAATTTTAACCCTGCTGAATCTGGTATGTAAAGTCTGTTTTTAAATCATACGAGTCACTTCTCGTCGATACTTAGATATAGTGTATCTGATTTTGCGGTATTGTTTGGTAATTCTTCCATCATTTTAGTATAGTTTTCATCATCAATACCTGCCGTCCTTATTCTTTCTTCCAGTTCACTTTATGCTCTATTGATATTCATCTCAAATAACCCATGGATTCTTCTATTGAAGGCGTCTGCTACTTTGTTTTCCTTTCCCTTGATATGTCTAACCTCGAATTCGAATTCGCTTAAGAAGGCTAACCACCTTGCTTGCCTTGCATTAAGATCTAGTTGGTTAAACACATATTTTACCCCGCTATAGTCCGTTAATAATAGGAATCTTCTGCCCATTATGTAGTGTCGCCACATCTTCAAGGTGTGTATTACTGCTGCCAATTCTAAGTCGTGAGTGATGTAATTTCGCTCGTGTTCTTTTAACTTACGAGAGTCATAACAAATAACATGTCCTTCGTGAGTTAGGACACCACCTAGCCCTTCTTTACTTGCATTGACATATACGGTGAAGTCTTTATCTGGGTCTTCTACTTTCAATATGGGTGTCGTTGTCAATAATTCCCTTAGTTTACTGAAGCTATCTTGACATTTCTCTGACTAGTTAAACCTGGTTCCTTTATTTTGTAATGATGTGATAGGGTAGGCTATCTTGCAACACCCTTCTATAAACCTATGGTAGTATCCGGTGATTCCCATGAATGACTGTATATCTGCTACATGTTTAGGTATCGATTCCATAATGGCTTTCATCTTTTTCGAGTCTACGACAATGCCCTCTACTGAAATTACATGCCCAATGTATTGTATTTCTTTCTAATAGAAGTCACACTTGTCAAAATTGGTGTACAATTTGTGCTTCCTTAATGTTTGCAGAACTATTCTTAAGTGTTCCTCATGTTCCTCCTTCATCTTTGAATAGACCAGGATATCATTGATGAATACTACCATGAACTTGTCCAAGTACTCACTGAAAATACTTTTCATTAGGCACATAAGCGTGGTTGGGGCGTTAGTGAGTCCGAAAGGTATGACCACAAACTTGTAGTGTCCATATCTTGTCCGAAATGCTCTTTTGTTTATGTCCTCATCTTTTATCCGAACTTGATGATAATCGGATCGTAAATCCAATTTTGAAAATATCTTGGCCCCCCCTACTTGATTGAACAGATCATTTATCCTTGGCAAGGGGTATTTATTCTTAATAGTCATTTTGTTCAGTTGTCTATAATCGATACATAATCTTAGAGTACCGTCCTTCTTTTTCACAAAGAGAACTGGTGCTCCCCAAGGCGAGACACTTGGTCTGATATACTCTTTTTCCAACCATTCTTGTAATTGTATTTTTAACTCTGTCAGTTCTGGTAGACTCATCCGGTAAGGTGCCATTGAGATAGGGGCAAAACCGGGTAACAAATCTATGGAGATGTCTATTTCCCTTCTAGGGGGTAATTCTGGTATCTCATCCACAAACATGTCTCTAAAATCACATAGGACAACAAAGTCTTCCAACTTTGGCTTGTCCTTCTTTTCTGCTAGAATCGTCACTTGGACGGCATAAACATGATAGCCTTTTCTCACGCATTTCTTTAGTTGCATCGTTGAAATTTGTCTTACTGATATGGGTTTTTGTATACCTTGGGTTGTCCTGGTGGTGTCAGAATCATCTCTATAGCTAAGTGTCTTTGTATAACAATTTAATATTGCTTTGTGTCATTCCAACCAGTCCATCCCAATAATCATATCATAAGATCCTAGTGGTAGGATGTTCAGATTGGTCCTTATAGTTTGACCATCTAGGCTGAACTCAAAATCCGAAATATAGTCAATTACTTTCCTTTTTGTACTTGTCGCTAGTTGCACAAGCCATGATTTTGCGTGCTTCAGTCTCTTAAGTTTATTTGACTCTACTACCTTCAGAGTAATATAACTTAATGTTGCTCCGGGGTCAATTAAAACAGAAATTCGAGTGTCATGGATTTTACCTTCGACTTCTACCATTGAGGACTGGTGGTCAGCTTGTCATCCATCGATGGCTGCATTTATCCGATGTAGGCTCCTACGCACGTCTCCCATTGTTGAGGCTTCTTGCAGGTTATGAATAGTAGTTTTGTTTGTTGAACTCAAACATGGGCAGTTCCACCTGAGATGAGGCTCTCCACATTTGCAACACTTTAATGGCTCGTGGGAGCTGTCCGCAAACCTCTTCGCTCCGAGGTTTACCGTTTTTCCACTGCCTTGATTATTCGGAGGGTTTGAGTGAAAATCCTTTCTCAGAAAACTCTTCGTTGTATTCTGATAAGGAGCTGGCGGGTACCCCTTCTTCCGCTAGCTCATTCGATCTTGTTTCTTGTCCCTCCAGGCTTTGGGAAATTCTGCCTATTGTTTATACTAGTCATAGCACATCCGCACTTTTCTGAATACTTCACTTAAGGATTTGGGGTTGTCAAAATCAATTATGTCCTTGTAGGAATGTGGTAGAGAGCTTAGAAATCACTTAATTTTTACTTTATCCTCTCGGATGTATGGTACGAACCTTAGCAGATCCATAAATTTATTTATAAGGTCCTCCATCGTCATCTGTCCAAGTCATAACTCATAAAATTCCTTCGTCTTCCTTTTATAGTAATTTTCAGAAAGGTATTGTTTCTTGAAATCCTTCTTAAATTCAGAACATTCCAATTGTTTCTCCTTTAGGCCCTTGGCCAATTTCAGATCTTGCCACCAAATACTGGCCTTCCCTTTCAGATTGTAGATGGCCATCCTGACCTTCATGTTGCTGGAATAGTTGCAGATTTGGAAATACTTTTTGATGTCCAATAGCCATGCCTCTGCTTCTTCTCCTGTCTTATATTCCCCATCAAATATAGAGGGTTTAATTTTTTTAAATTCTCCTTCAAGCTAGTCTACTTGTTTTCTTTTTCTATCAGTTTTAGTTCCATCCTCAGCTAGAGGTCTTCCTTCAGACGAATTGTCTCCTTTTTCTATTTATGGTCTTGAGTTCTTGGAGGCTCTCTTGCTGACTTCTTCATCGTTATTATTGGGTAAAATCATGAAGATGGGTAACACTTTTGCTTGTTTTATGACAAAAAAAACTGTATTTTCACAAGTTCTTCAACTTCCGGCATACAAAAATATTTTTTTTATTTAGAATTTCACTTTACAGTAAAAACAAAACTTGTGAATAATTTTTTTATATTTCTAATGACTATTTTTCAATTTTTTTTTATCAATATTTGATATGTCAATTTGACAATTGTTTAACAGTATGTTCCTTAAACATGAAAGGAATGATAACGAGTTATTGTTTTCCACAACAACATATCTATTATTAAACGTATGTTTTTAAGAAATGAAATATACTACAACAATCTACAAAGACTCTATTTTATTATGACTATAATTTTGAATCTAACGGATGAATATTATAATTTCTAGAATTTTTTTAAGTTGACCAAGATGAAAACATTGCAGATTTTAAACACGTGTTTTTCTAGACCTTGTATCTATCTTAATTTTTACTTAAAAGTAAAATCTAAAAATACCCTTTTGAAGAGAATAGTTTAACAATTATGAATATAAATTTTCCATAATTTTCCGTTGTGTAGTTTTAGAGATATGGATTTTTCATTTCACCGAATCATAATCTCACCTAAAAATATTATGTAGTGATTTTTTTATAAAATTAAATAAAATTATATAAAAACAATGAAAATGAAAACAAATTATACCCAATGAAAAAAGATTCAATTTTAAAAATGTTGGTATCAATTCTCAAACTAAATTCTGAGTATTTGTAGGAGTCCACTACCTCCAAAGATGAAGTAAGATGGAGAGAATTTGCAGTTTCCTGCAAACAGTCTCATTTTTAAGTTTTCGGCTGAAATATTCTTTCGGTCGAAACCTAATTTTTAACAGAATCCGTTAAAAATAAACGTTTTGGCCGAAAAGTATTTCAGCCTAAATATGCTTACCACGGGAAAATAATTCATCCAAAAAACATTGTACACAAATTTCGAGGGCACCTTTAAATTTAACGTGAAAATTTTCGGCCGAAAGAAACATTTGTTCGGCCAAAAAATTGCCACTAGAAATTTTGGAGACCCGATTGTCATGAAAGTGTTACCCAGATTCATGATTTTACCCTATTGTCTTTTGGGATTTTCTTGGTCACTATAATGAGAAACAAAACTTTGTTTATCTCGAGTTGTTCTTGTTGTTCCTTCTTCAATTTTTCATTGTCGGCCTTAAAGATCTGTAGCTCAACAATCAGGTTCTTCATTGTTTCCAACACTTCTGTGGGTGAGCTTCCGTCGCTATTCTTCCTTGTATCTCTAGCAGGTCTTTTCTATGGATTTTCTTCCATCCTCTTTTCGGCATTGTCTTGAGCTACCATACTTATTCACCAAAACAGAGAAAGTATTTTTTTTTTAACAACACGATTTATTAGTTTTTATCTAAGACAAAACATATACTAAGCATTACAGTGGTCTTGTTCAGGCCTATTGTTGTAACTTTTGCTCTAACACCATATGTAATGAACCTCTAATTTATCATAAAAAAATTAATTCCTTGGTACATTATCCTCTAATTAATCGAAGTTTATCATCTTGTAAGTTGGGTACTTACATTTCCCTTTTGGCTTGGAGTGACCCTTAGTCATATTAATTTAACCCATAATAGAGGTTCCAACGAAAAATAGGCATTTTTCTAACTACTATATCTTACTATATAGATATTAAAACTTAGGGGCATTCACCCATACGCTAGGATTTGAATTTCCATTTTTCCTAATTAAAGGAGTCAGGCTGAATTGGACTTTCCATGCAAATTTATATAACTCTGATATTAATTTCTTGTACTCCTACCTAGATGTGTATAAATTAAAAAATCCAAGCACGTACCAGGAATGGGCTACTGTTATTAAAGGTGATTTAAGAGTGGATAACAATGTGTTTCCTCTGATGGTTTTCATTTTAGTTATGATACGATTTGTGGCTCCACCACAATGAACTGAACCTCAACTTGTCCCGCATCGGTCACTGTGTAACTAACTAACTACACTTCCTCATCCTGTTGGTGTAAAGGAAGGAGCACTTGAAAGACAACGTATAACGACCGATTATTAACACTAGACAATCATGGTTATACTATTGTTTAACTTCGTATCTTCGACATTTAAGGGAGGCAGGTGAATCTATCAAGGGGAGTTAAGACTCTCTACTGGAATTAATTAGGTCTCAATACTCAAGCCTCATCCTCCTGTTCTTCCCAATCCTGATGTGCCAACCAAGCCCTAGCACATGGCTTGTACTTCCTAGATGGTTAAGGGTGGTACTCATCCCTCTAGGGTTTTGGCAGTCTCATTCATGCTCTGGTGATTTCGAAGAGGAGGGTTTTGTATTATACATTGTTACATAGGGAAGTGTTACCACCTCTGCGGTCATCATTGGGGAAGTCAGTGGCGACATCCATCTACCTGGTAAGATTCTATGGAACTATCGTATGAGAACAGAGGGTTCATAGTGTGTGTTAAGAAAAGCATTACTTCCTATGTTAGGTTCAGAGACTGCGCGATTTCTCCCATCATTATAATGTAGACTATAGAAGAGGTTGTTACCGAGAGTACCTGCTCTATACCATCATGATCCTAAAGCCCTATTTTGCACCCTTTGTTTGTGTCCCATGGGATTCTTTCGGTTCTTTTGTTTCACTCTGAGATTGGTAACTGTTTCGGGGGTCACAACTGTGTAGCACAGAAAGGGTTTATTTAAACATCATAGAGAGATAAAAAGAAGGTCTACCATATTATCCTCCTCTGTGTTTGATGCATTTTAATTGTAGTAGTGGTGGCCTTTTGGTAATTTATCTCTTACGTATATTGTTCACATGTTTGATGTCATTCCTTACGTTCTTCATTTTTGTTCGTACAGATTTTTTGTATATAATAGATCGAACTTCTTGAATTCCTAGTGTTATTTCCTTTGTTAATTATTTGTTTAATTCTCTTTGAAAGGGGTATCTTTGTATTAATGGTGGGACTTTGTTTTGTTACGAGGTACCCACTAGAAGTTCCAGGCATCAATCGCCCCTCGTCCAGGGTAACGTTACAATGCTAGGCATGGACTCTAGAGGTCGTGGTGTTTTAAGTTAAGTAGTTTGGCATCACTGTGGATCTCAGACTATACATTCGATTTTATAATTTGCAGTTTAATACTTTGCTAACACTTTCCTGTGATGGTCAAATGCAGGGATGTTCACTCCTTGGCGCAGGTATCGGCCTCTGCTCAACGTGACAAAGGTACTCGGGTTCCATAAAAATGACTTTCATCTCGCTTCTTAAATCAAGCATGGAAGTCAAGATTTTGTTCGTGGTGTTTTTCCTGTGATAACTATTTTGGAAAAAGGGCTTATCTTCGACGTTCTGTACATTAAAAGTCTTTCGGAAAAATTCTAATAGTTATAATGGCCATCATTGCTGGATTTTGTTGATGACAATATGGGTAGTCTTTTGTTATCTAAAGCTGTCTATTTGGATTTTACCCTAAAGAAATTGCTCGAAGGCGGGTTTCACAATCCAAAAACTCTGTGTTTCCTTTTATAGAAGTTTTTGTTCTTTCGAGGGATTGTATCCTCCAAATTGATTGCACTACTCTAAGTTTTTCTTTGGAAAATCTTTCTGTAAAATATGAAACAATTGTTTGCTACTTATTCTAAATGGAAATGCCACAACCCTAAAATTCTTGTATTCTTTCTGTGCACAGAATAAGTAGGAAGTGTCAACGTTAATGATGTATCAGCAAAATCATTGATTTTCTACCCTATAGTATGATGCTAGCATGATTAAATTGTCCTATTTAGAATAGTCTCACTCCTTGGATTTTGTTCACTCCCCTATGCTTCATCGTTCTAGACTATATAAACGAATTATGTTTTCTTTTTGAGTTAAATTACAGAATGCAAATATATGCATATATCGGTTATGTTCGTTCATTGATACATATTCGATTCAGTTTTATGTTTGAACATACACATGCATATAATAGCTATGTTCGCGCATTGATACATATTCAACTCTCTCTAAAAATTGATACATATTTATGCATATAATAGCTTTGTTTGTTCATTGATACATGTTTGACTCTGTTTAGGGTTTGAAAACATATATATGCATATAATAGCTCTGTTTGCTCACTGTTACATATTCGACTCTGTTTAAAGTTTGAAAACATATATATGCATATATTAGCTTTGTTTTCTCACTGATACATATTCGACTCTGTTTAAAGTTTGAAAACATATATATGCATATATTAGCTCTGTTTGCTCACTGACACATATTCGTCTCTGCTTAAAAATTGATTTCCGAAAATAATCTACAATTAAATCCTACAGTCTATTCACTGAATTTCGAACAACCATTGTCTGGTTTATTGCATGCATTCCATCGTCAAGGATCACACTATAGCAATAACCAATTCATCCAACAGAGGTAGAATACTGAATGTTTAGGTATAGGAAAACACTTACAACATTTATACGATCATTAAAAAAACAACAGACACTAGAACTCTTTTCTGTATAGCTATAACATGTACAATATATCCAATAAAAAGTCATTTAGACAGATAAAGTTTTAGAGTAACATATATGAACCAAACTTGCGAAGAAAAAAAAGGGAACAACCACAGTCCTCCCAACCGTAGAACCGATCAGCCACGATTACTTGCCTGATTCACCCCCTAGCCTGACCATGAGTCCATAAGGGTGAACTTGGAAATCCCTCTACAATACTGATCTTCAATCGAGTTAGTTTTCTTCTTGCCTCACACCCTTCCACTGTTCATAACAGCAAGTGAAAAGAAAAAAACAAATCGACTCTTTCCCCAACATACTTACAAGTGTCATGCCTCCTCACATATGCTTATTGGTACCTTACCTAAGTCTTTTCCCTTCCTTAGAATTTTTGCAGCTTCCTAAATCCCTGATTTTCAGGGGCTACCAATGGCCAAATCACTAATTTTCCACTTGTAAAAGTCAGCCCAGGGGTAGTTTCAACATGTTCCCCACACTTGGAGTCATGGTCAACTGTTTTTTAACATGGTTGTTCCATTTGTCTTTCTGTAATTAATATAAAATATTTTGTTTTTAAACAAGTGTCATTGTCAAATAGTTAGTTGGGTAAAATCAGAGTTCTACCCAACCGTCATAATAATTGATTACAACCAACAAATTGAAAATTCAGAATTGCCATAAATGGCAATTTTTTCCAAATTCAAATTTACCAAAAACAGAATAATTTCCTAGAAATTTAAATTTCCAAAATATTTTATTTTGGGGGATGTCACACATGGTTTTGATTGTTGACTCAAATAGTCTTTGTCATATGAGTTATATAAATCCAATTATTTCTTAAAAATGTTGTTGATTATGATCATGACCATGGACAGAGTCTGAGGTTCTTGATGATAATCCAACTTATGCTTAAGTGTTATGATTTGAACATTTGATAAGGTTTATTCCATAACACTTCTTTCGTAGCAGTTTCTACTTGCTAAAATCTCTTGAAACATGTATATATAGTGATTATAGTTTAATTCTTGGCCACAACTTTCGTATAGTTAATAATAAACTTGCTTAATTGTTTTTCCCATGACACATTTATCATTTTATTCGACTAGTTATTAAATCTATTGGAGTTTACAACTTAACCTTGGTTATTATGGATATTACCGTGTTTAAAACTGGATAACCCTTTGATTAAATTTTTGGGATGCCAACCATTGTTGATGCGGGTTTGTGCAACAACTGTCGAAGATATCATGACATAACTGCCTCGAGCCCTTCCCCCATCTTTGCATCATTGTTATGTGTATACATGTGTTACCTACTTACCTAGGGTTAATCGTTGAGGATAATTTTGACGAAGGCCTAGATTTTCGGTCATTTTTCCTTTTGAGTTTTCATTTTAGTTCTTTTGGCTCTGGTCATAACCATTTGGCTTTCTATCAATTTTTCTCAAACCTTACTATTTTGTCTTACTATGAAAACATCTAATGCAATACTTTTGAACTCCATTGATGCTACAAGGTTACATGTACTTTTCTTATCGTTTGTCATGTGATTTTTACTTAGATGTGTTTGTGACCACATGGATAATATATTTCGTATTTGTCTCTTCTTTTTCACCTACATTATTACTATTAATCCCATTCCTACTTATGGGTTTCTAACTTATAATATACTTACTTCCAAACCATTCCATTTTTGAGCTTTTACTCCATAAATTTCTTTGTAATGCTATATTGTTGAACCTATTCGAGTTTATGAGTTTTTGGCTTGATATTTTTACTGTCATACCCAATTCAGACAATTGGTTTTAGTCATTTACTTTATCATAATGGAGTTACTACCAAACCCCTTTGTTTTATGGTTTTTATCTTATGAATTCGTATCGCTGAGTAATCTATCATCGTGTGCTCTTATTTACAATTTTCTTGCGTGGATTAATTGTGCCTTGTGTGTATTTATACCAGGATGACATTTATAGAGACAATAATGTAGTACAATCCCATATGCATATCTATCTCCCATACTATAGTGTGATCCTATATGCATATTCTATAGTGTATTGTGATTCCATATGCATTCAAAGTGATGAAATATGAAAAAAAATATCTATAAATTGTCCTAGGAGTCTAAAGAGGCACCCTGAAGAGGGATGTGATACTATTGATGTGTCGTTCTTGCGATTTTATATTTGTGAAGCATCATTTCTGGGAGGTGTACCATCAGGTTCCACATTAATTCTATATGAATTAGATAAAAAACATACCCACTTTCCTCCCAATTTAAAAATAGACTTATGATCATAAGAATGATAAATGAAGATAAATATTAATTTCATTTCAAAAATAATTGTAATATGAATCATGGAAATGCTCTTCGAGAATATGAATGTTATATATATAGCATTCACACTTGTAAATTGATAGTTTAAAATTTACGGTTTGAGTAACCCATTGCACTAAAAGAACCAAGAAT
Source organism: Picea sitchensis (assembly GCA_010110895.2). Classification (NCBI taxonomy): domain Eukaryota; kingdom Viridiplantae; phylum Streptophyta; class Pinopsida; order Pinales; family Pinaceae; genus Picea; species Picea sitchensis. The sequence continues at coordinate 162,504 of SNQJ01S0011034.1, forward strand.
ATGAGTATATGAAAAGAGTTGGAACCAAGAAACGCTCATGTGAACCAAGAAACGCTATTTTATTCTTCCTATTGGTGAATTAATTACCATGAATCCATGTGAAAGGAGCTCATCGAAGAATAGAAATGTGTGATGAAAGTTGGTGTTTACAGCTCAAAATTGCTCCTTGGTAATCTAAGGAGACCATTTGTCTCTTATTCCATATTCAATTGATTACATAAAATCGGAACAAATAGGAGAGTGAGTGGAAAGGGTAAATACATAAAATGTATTTTTATTATAAAATATTATTTTGGGAGGTAATCTAGAAGTATGTGGCTAGAGGTCCTTCTCTCTAGTTTTAAAATATGTATCTTTCAAAGTAGGGAAGGGAGAATTAACATAGAATATATGTTAATTCAAATAGATATATTATTGAAAGGGTGAAGATGTAGTATTTTGTACTTTATTAGTTCTAATATTTTCCAATTATTAAAAATGATTTCATTAAATTCACTAATGTGGATTTCATTAAATTTAATAATGTTTATTCAAATAGTTGTTAACTTAAACATAACACAAGGTCAAATAGTGGTTTTTAAATATAATGATGCAACTGTGCCCTCAGCGGCTACTCGCTCTCACCAGGACCTTCTTTCACATGGCCCGAAGAGTCAAAGACTCTTTCAACTCCTCTCAGGAGTTCCCTCTACCCACAGCACTCCTTCGACGATCTTCCCTTCGCTGCTCGGGAGATCGGGTTTCGCGATATCGCGAAACATGCATGCACAATTATTACGCAATTCAAAACCCCAAACCCCGATGGGTCAACGGTCAATGGTTCCTCTTCCATCAGGGATTTCCCTATCGGGAAATCGCTGCTTGCAATGACAACAATTTGACCTTCCAAACCCCGAGCTCCGAGGTGTCGATCTTCCGATACAATGCCACCTGGACTCCACTAAATCTCGTGGTCCCACACTGCCATGTCGCCGTCAGGATTTCGCGGATCGCGAATCCACGATTCAGGTTTTCCTTGGTGTCAAAAACCCCGAACGCCGAATCCCGACCTCCCGGGGTCTCGTGCCGCCTGTCCTCGTGACGATCAACGGCTCCGATCAAATCGAGAAATCGTGACTCGTGATTTCAACGAGTCTGCGGCTCACCTCGTCAAGCGCAGAATGTCGATATGCGATGGCTCCTGATTCCCTGCTTTCAGAGATCTCCTTTGCTTCTAGGCTTCCTGTTCAGATTTCTCTTGAGTTTGTTCCCACCGTAACGGAAAGGAACTATCCCTCCTCAGCTTGATTTCTCCCACTCCTTCAACTGAAGGCTGGCCCACTCCTTGCGCTCGGCGTCCAATCACTCTCTAAGTGTTGGGCCTTCTGGACCCTGTGCGCTTCTGGTCAACAGCAATCCATGGCTTCATGTGCTCAGACTAAATGTTGAGACTCCAACTTCGGCATGCACTTATCCTGCATGACTCGAATACCCCAATTCAACTCTTGGGCAGATGAGAATAAGAGTTTAACTGTTGAGCCTCATCAACGCACTCTATGCAGATGAATTCGACTGCACTCTCTGCAGGAATCTCCTGGCTCAGACAGATAAACAATTGAAACTCATTCTCAAATCTCTCTGACTTCAGTAACCCTCTGAAATCACATGCACAGCATATTCAAAAGAAAATGCATACAAAGGAAGTAAACATTCAAGAGCACATAAACAACATACAGAGAAACGACACAAACCATGAAAGCTGAATCAAAGACTTTCTTCTATTAATTCAATCTGTACATGGGTGTTCTTCACAAGTTCTCTACTCTGCTCTACCTGCTCTCAATGATAATTGCTAATGTTACAATGTACAAAGGAGGGTGCCTATATTCCGTTTGCGCTCTCGAATTCTACAACTATCAAATCTACAATAAATTCCTATCTAACAACATTAAAACTATTAAATGCCTCAGCTACCTAAGGACTTGAGCTTAAAGGCTCAAGGTCCATTTACAATATACATAGTGCGCTCCTTATGAATGCCTTCATCTAAAGGGCAGCGCAACAACTTTCCAAAGCATTTCAAAATTTGTGTACTGGCGCTATCCAGCTGTTTCCTCTAAATGTGTTGGCTCGCTTGATGAGTGAGCGATGCTCTTGCATCATATAAGAGAAATGATATTTGTTAAAACTTTATTTTATTCCTTGATTAATCCATTACACATACATGCTAAAATACACTTTGTTACAAATAAATAAATATTTTGTATTATTTTGTTCCACCATACATACATACTTTATCTTTACAAATATGTTGGACATCATTTTAACAATATTTAAATATTTTATTTTAAAAAAAATCTTGATAGAAGAAACTACACCATTCACCTTACCTTGTGAAAAAAATTCTTGTTAAGTGGAGGGAATTGAGGGTAGAAGTTCAAATTAATAAAAAAAAAATTGAAGTAGATATATCAACATATTTTTTTTTCATAATATTCAAATGAAAACAATGATGCGATTGACATTACTACTATAGATGTGGTATAAAACATTGTCATGAATATTGAGCTTTGATGTTCACTATTTCCAATATGAATGGTTGTTCTTGTTAATGTCAATCCCTAAAAATAATTTATGGTCAATA